>VWZZ01000285.1:450056-510588 GCA_013399095.1 Psophia crepitans | reverse complement strand
CCCTGCCCCGGGTCTCTGGGCACCTGCCTCCTGGAAGAAGGTGCGGTGTGTTGGTTGCCAGAGGAGAGGAAGCAGCCTGCAGCGCTTCGGGTTTCTCTGCAGCACGCGTGTGTTGTGCTCGCGTTCATTACCCGGACTTTGCCTGCGCTTGGTTCGCCCGGGGCAGGGCGAACGGATCGCAGGACACGTTGGGGAGGGCAGGTGGCATAAACCGAGCCCCCGCGTCCTTCGTCTGTGCCCCCTCTGCTACCGAAATGGTTCCCCGTCCCAACAGCGACTTAGGAACGGGAGGTCTCACTGTAGCTCACCAGGCGTTCTGCCAGGTAGTTTCCGATCGCTTTGTGCGGCAGTGTGAACAAATGAGACTTACATCACAAAGAAACCAAAGGGTATTTTTAAGCGCGTCCTGCTTGCACACGTTTTTCCAGAGGCCATTCACTTGTGTTTTCAAGTTACTTATTCATGCTAGCAGAATTTTAGTGGAAATCTGAAGAAAAGAGAAACTTTTAATTTTACTTTGTTGGTTGTTACATTCAGATCGATTTGGTTTATTTTTTAATTCTTCCTTATTTTTTAAATCCCTTCACAAGACCAAAATTACTCGGCTTACCACTGGAGCCTGATTTCTTTCTTCAGTGGTTTGCTAGGGGAAGGTACAGTTTTACACCAGCTCCTGCATTTTTGCCTAGCTTATGGCCGGAGCGGTTCCCTGACGCTAACGTGACACATTGTGCTCCGCAGGCAGATACCTGTGACTTTGCAGCCCCTTGGCATCTTCGTTTGGGTTCCCACGAGTTTCAGAGTGCTCTGAGAGCTGTGTTGCAGTCGGAGTTTGTGTGCTCAGCTGCGTACTCTGCTCTCGGGTACAAAATTGCTCGGTTAATTATACAAGCAGAAAAATCTGCTTTTCTGCTCTTTTACTGCAGTCAGAGTTAGGCTTTGCCATCTTATTTCTTGTGTAGCTTTTCACCTGATTATTCACTGCTTAATCATTGCTATCTGTTTTATATAAAAATATCTGGAATTCCCAGAAGCTTTGATTATCTCTGCAAGAGAAGAACATAATTACGTGCAGTAGGATGAGTGACTTAATGGAATGTTTTTCTGATACAAATGCTGGAAAAGAAAAAAAAAAAGTTCAGATGTGGCCTAGAGCAATAGCAGACAAGGGTAGAAACCTCTGAAGGTGTCTTCAGTGTCATCGTGTGAGCTAGTGTGGCACTTTGTGACACAGTTTACCACCTGCAGCAGGTGGCGTGATGTCATTTATTTAAAAAAAACTTGGGGGAAATACAGTTGAGATTTGTGAGGAGTTTTTAAAATCTGTGGGTGACAAGTAGTATGTGTTTGCAAAGCAGAATTTTTAAATCCACTTTGATGCAGTTCTTCCTTTCCTACACTTTTCTGTAAAGTAGGAAGGGAGGAGAAAGACGATGCAGGAATTTGTAGCAAGATGCAAGTAGTAATGCAAGGTAAGTCCTCTTTTTGGCACCTCCGTGTTGAGGTATAAGTGTATGTCATACCTCATGCATTATGCATTCCTGTTTACGCAGGTCATCGCGCTGAGCATAGGCAAGACAGATGACAAATCAGAAATTTTGCGATGTGGAAAATGAAAGTGATTGCTACAAAAAGTAGTTTTTCCGCTTTCTCCCCATCACCTTGAACAACATTTAGGCTACTGTGATTTCTCTGCCCCTTCATTGCCATTCTCATCTGACAGCCCCTAGAACGAGACTGACGTTGCAGCTTCTGTAATGCTGCATGTCATTAGTCTGCTGTTTGTGAAGAATGTGACGCAGCAGAGTCCCAGGAGGCGAATGCCTTTGATGAGCAGGTCCCACAGCAGTATTGCTGGTCTTGCTGCACCGTGTCCCCTGCGTAACTGAACTATTGACCAAGAAGGGTATTTGTTAATTCATCCATATTTAGGATTAAACACAAACTATCTAAAAATGACTGGACATGCACCTCTTGAAATAGCGCAGAGCATCCCCAAAACATCTTGATTAAAAAGCAAAGCAAACCATTTTTGACTTCAACTTACAAATCGCTTTCTGTGCCTTGTTTTGTATGGTTATACTCTGGGTTTCCCCAAATACTTGTTGCATTGTTTACAGTGCTTTCAGGAAAAGAGCTTTTGGGAAATTCCCTGAATTGCAGCTCATGCTCAGCATTGGGCTAGTGTATAAACATTTAAGCGGTTTATTATGAGTTTAGTTCCTGAAAGCTGTGGTCAAGGAAGGCCTAGGTTGTGTGTGTTAGGGGGTATGGTGCTCTTGGCATTCGGTGGAGCTGGGGAGGGCAGTGCTTGGGACTGGCTGTGGGGGAATGCCAGGGTGCCCAGACTTGGTGACCAAAATCCTCCTTAAACTGAGGAGATGACTAAGCAGTAGGATCCCTCTTGCCATGCCCCAGCGACCAGGTGTCCCTTCATATTGGCGTCAGTCGACATGCTGGCTTTCTACCCAGCACATCTCCGTGTGGTGAGGGACTGTCCTTTGCTAATGGGGAGTAGCCTATGGATGGGTGAAGGAACCTGTTTAGTGTCTCTGATGGAGGCTTGAGGTGGGGCAGAGCATGGACGCAGCTGGCAGCTGAGTATCAGACAGATGTGGCTCCCTGGCATGCCCAGGTGCTGCCATTTTGTTAGCACCAGGCTTGGTGCAACTATGGAGTCCTTCCTGAAACAGTGGAAGGGGTTGTGTGGGACAGGGACTGCACTGCTGCTGCTGCGAAGTTAGTAGAGCCAGTAGCTCCGCAGAAGTAGCTGCTGCTCTGGGCTGCAGCCTGAGGTGTGTTTTCACGGTCCAACCAGGCAGAGCATCAGTGTTGAAGCATAAACTCATCACGGGGACTCCTGCTCCTACGCTGATCCTGAGTAATGGCTGTGCTTGTCCATATCTTTGGCTTTTGTTGTTGTTGTCGCAAGTGCTTTTTTTCAAACAGGGCTCTGCTAGCTTAGTGTGTCTTCGTTCATGTTTCCTCTCCTCCTGTCCTCCTCCCTCTCACGGGTTCAGTCTCTTACTCCTTGTTTTATCCCTGACCAACGTGCTTGCTGTTTCTGCAGTCTGGTTCTCTCCTAGGCTCAGGTCATGATCTTTGTGTTACTTTGTCTCTCACTGGGGCATTGGAAGAAATGAAAGGAGGAGAGCCTTTTCATGGTGAATAAAGGGAAAACTATCTTCTAGATCCTGCTTCTGTCGTCATCTTAGCCATACATAATCACACACTATTTGCCAACCTCAATGTAGATTGCCTAGGCATCACTGAGGAGCAATAAATAGCGTTTATGCAGGTTTTTAATATGTACTGTCAAAACTGATTTATAAAAGTGAATATAGATTATCCTTATTTTACTGGTGAAGGCAAATTGTTGAGTTGCCATTTCATGGAAGATCAGTGAGGGAGACGGGATTTGTTTTCCCAGATATTCTGATGCTTGTTACCACAGTATACCTTTGCCTTTGGAACAAATCTGTCATCATATCTGCAGGTTTCAGGTTCTTAAGATTGTTGTGTTTATTAAATAAGTAATCTGCCCTTCAGAGATAATTTTTTAAGCTGCTCTTCAATAAAGTGTTGCATTGAACCAGGTGGGCCTTGTTTCTGCAGTGGTTGTTGCTGGCCTGGATTAGTCCTCCTCTGGCCCCACGTGTTCTGAGGCTCCAAAGGAGCTTAGAGCGCACAGGGTGCAGGGACACGCAGGAATGGCTGGAGGGCTGGGGAGCTGCGTGAGACAGCATCACCTCAGAGAGAAATGCCTGTGAATCTACAGATGTTTAGGCTTCTTGGTAGTGATTTCAGTAACACGTGTAACGATAAAGCAGTCACTGGGGGCTTTTTAGCAACTTTAATTTCTTTAACTTTCCACTGATATTCCTGTGGGAACGGTAATGTGTTTGGGTATGCTCTGGGTCAGTCAGCATCATTAGTCCATAAAGGGATGTTTCAGTAATACAGAAAGTAAAAGTCCTTTGGAATTAACTTAATCTTTTGTATTTTGGCAGATTTAAAAAATGGCTGAAGATGGCAGTGATGAGACAATGTTTATTTGTAAGTATTGGTATTGAAAGTGATCTACTTCTCATCATGTGATTTGTCTACCCAGAATGTTTGAAATTTTGTTTAGAAAAGCATTTATGAAAAGGAAGCTCAAACAGCTTATGGAGGAACAGAGAGAAGGTTGCTCATTTTAACCGTACACATTCTCCTGGTTTTGTTGGCAGACACACAAAGAGAACTCTGAATGTGAGTTAGGGGAGAACAGCTTTTTCGTGGTTGAAGTCAGTGAGATCAAAGGCCTAACGCTAGTCTATATACATTCATTTATATAGCCAGCTGTAGCAACCAGGGGTGTCTGTGGGGAACTCTGACCTCTAGCCTGATTTGAAGACCTGCATCTTCACAGGAGGAGGATGCAGGCTTGTTGTTCTTCCTGGACAAGCTCAGTTAGAGATGCGCCAACTGCCCTGACGAGTCTCACGCATGGCATTGGCTGCGTTTTCTTGTGCCACTGCGGTTATTCCTGTGCTTCATGCAGCTCAGCTTTGTGATCTGCCTTCCATGTAACCCGTGTGCCAGAGTGGTCTCTGTGACCTGGGATCTTGACTCACAGGGTCATGGAGCATGAGGAGAGGCTGCAGCGGTGGTGTGCCCAGGGGGTATGGTGGGCAGTGTCCCATGCTTGATGGAGCTTGGCTAGTAGGCTTGTTTCCTAGTGGTATGCTAGCCCTGCAGGCTCTCCTTTGTCACCAACCTGGACATGCAGGATCTAGTGTTACAGTGGAATAAAAGCTCAGAGATGTAGAATCCGCTTGCCTACTTGTGTGAACAGGGAGGGCCCAGATATTGTGGATCTGATCTGGGAAGAGCAGAATGGAGTATGTCTTTGGTGGTATGGATCCAAGGTCTTTTACCCCTGATGGCTCCACAGCTGCACGTTAATCTTATGGCAACTATATCAGAAAGTTGCACGTTTCCCTCCACCACAGATCCACCGGGGTTCCTTCAAAAATGGTGTTGACTCAATAGGAATTTTTATTGAGTTGCAGATACCTGTGCTGAAGTTACCTTATCTTTCCCCTTCACAAAAAGACCCTGGTGGATAGCAGCAAGGACGGGGATGTGATACCATTCCCTAACTGCACAGATAGGAGGTGTCACACAACATGATTTTTCCCCTTCCAGTGGAGACTATGGTCATTGAATTTCTTGAGCCTTTTTGTGCTCTCTGTAAGTTTTTCCCATGGGACGTGGGGACTGCTTATGTTCTGAAAAAGCGAGTTGTTGTAAGTGATATTGTACACTCCCATAGTTAGAATAATTGAATACGGATTTCATAGACGTAAAAGAGTTTTGGAATACTTTTTATGGAAGTCTGTGAATATACTCCCCCCCCCACCCAGGTTATGTTACCATTTTTCCCGGTGCTTAATTTTGTATTTCTCCTGTGGCTGTAATCTCTTGAAAGTGTCACATATGGTAAGTGTAACAGCCTTGGGGAATGTCTGCTCTAAGGCATCCCTTGATTTTGAGAGACACGCTACACAATGGCACTATCATGTTCCCCCTGCTTTGATCATTCATCTGCAAAGGAGCGAGAGAAATGTATAGCTTATTTCTGCTGTAGTTTCGGACAGCGCTGTCTGTCCTTGTTGAACCTGCGCGGTGGCTATCTTTGCAGCAGTGAGGGGCGCCTAGGTCCAGTCAAAAGATAAGGGCAATGACTAAGTGTGTTTCCTTTGGCAGCAAAGCCCAGTTTAAGAAGCTGTAGCTCTGGCTACTCCTTCCTGTCCCTGTTAGTTATGACAGACCTTTGTGGATGATAATCCAGGTCTTTTCAGCTGTCTGGTTTACACATTCCTCTGTGGTTCCGCTGTCCTCGCTGAGTTTGAAAATTTATATTTAGCGCAGGTTGTTTCAGTAATATTAAGCACAGTGTGAGCTACAGGCACACCTAAGGGGGGTGGTGGTATGGCAAACAGCACGGGATGGGGGAGGCCATTTGGCTGTAAGCTGTTTTGATGCTGGTGCTGTGTAGACAGCGCTTGCCCACTGATCCTTTTCTCTGATATAGCTGTCTGGTGCTGAACAGCAAACTAGACTAAGAAATTCATTCAGCTGAAAAATAAACTGATGGGAAAAGAGCTGGCTGGTTTTTTCCCTTGGTTGACCAGAAGGCAGCACAAACAGCTGTACAGGGCGCAGCAGACAGGCTTGGGGGTTGCACAAGCTGGTACTGCCGTTTGCCAGATGTATGTGGTTTTTCACTGCTAAGCTGTTTTTGTTGCCAGAAGAAGAAATAACGTGCAGCTGTGCATTGTAGTTTGAGATCCCTTTTCCACATCTTAGAAGAGATCCTTTTGTTAGTTCACTGAGACAGATACTGAGAAGGAGAATTTGCCACTCAGGAGTACAGAGTAGCTTTACCAGAGGGAACATACCCTGGAATGACATGGCTTTTGTCTTGTTCTCTTCCCAAACAAGGTGTGATCACCCTCTGCTTTGCATCCTTACTAGGGTTACTGTGGAACTCAGATGGAATCGCACTACAGGAACGTAGCGCCTGTGTGATGATTTCTTCCTAAGCTGTGTCAGCAGCTGACCAGGCAGGGTAGTTTGACAGCTATTTTTCACGGTGAAGCACTGTATATGCATTTGAAATCCTGTTAAGTTGGCTTATTTTAGAAAGCTTCAAATTATCCTCATCTGAAAATTGTTTCTTAGGAACCAATCAGTTCTGGGTAATTTACAGCCACTTAAACTAGAAGTTAATTTAGGTAAGCTGACAGCGAATTAAGAAGTGGCCAAAGCGTATTGCGCAGCCCTGTGACTTGTTTGGAAAGGCACCAGAAGGTATCATGGAGGTACCTCTCCCTGCGCTGTGGGTGAAGAGCATGAGCAGGCTAGGCATGACTCCAGGCAGAGCTGGGCTCCCACAGCACACTCATGCCCTGCTGAGGCCCGTGCCACTTCTGCTGCTGGTTTTAGGCTTTTGCCTCCTGTCCCTAAAAAGACCATGCCACTCAAGCTGTTTCTAAAAGCCTGGGTTCTGGTGAGGGTAGTAATGTGGTTTTCTGTGGCTGCTAAATGTTATTGCACTTTATCTGAAGAATAATGCCATCTTTAAGCAGAATATTTACTGTGGATGTAGGGCAATTATTTTCCTTTGAGAGAGAATTTAAACAATTGTCTTCTGATAGTACTGATCACGGCGTGTGTTATCCTACCTACACAAGTGCCAGCTGTCAACTCAATGTTCAATTATACATGTTCTTTTAAGCAATATAAATAAACTTCTGTCTTTATGTGTGTGTGTTTTGCTTGGTGCTAGTTTTATATTTGGCTCTTGAAAGGAGGAGGCAGCTGTCTTACAAAAGTGTTTTCTATCAACCTTTCTGTATGCTGTCTGCTTCCTTGCAGGGTGCGAGGACTGTGGGCAGTACCATGACTCAGAGTGTCCTGAACTGGGCCCAGTGGTGACAGTCAAAGACTCCTTTGTATTGAGCAGGGCAAGGTAAGGAACATTTGTAGTAGTTCTGACTAACTCAACACCCGTGTTCGTTCTTTAAAGCCTATGTGCTGTTTAATGGGTGTCACACTGACAGCTTAAAAATGAAGTCTCAATCTATGGAAAGCACATGGCCTTGATTAAATATAAAAATTGATGCACACACTTAAGTGCTCTGCTGAATTGAAGTCAAAAAATAGCTTGCCACTCATCAGGACTTGGTTTTGGTGTCTTTTTGGGGTGGGTTTTTTGGTTGTTTTTTTTTTCTCTTTTTTTCTGAGGTTTCTGGCAAAAAAGGCAGATAGTGCCAGATGGGGTGATGACTTCTGTCTTGGTCAAGTACCTGCAACTTTTCCCCTCCTCAGATGTACTGTATTAATTTCCAAGAAGAGTGTGAGTGTTTTGCATTCATATGAATGGTGTGCTCCTGCTTAGTATAACCTCTATAATTCCTCTACTGAGAAGCAAAACAAATTGTTATTATTGTGAGTCTTTACAAGTGATTAGGGGTAATGCTTCTGTCAGAAAATCTGTGGCAGCGCAGCAGAAACATTCATGCTTGCCAAAAGAAACAAATAGACTAAATCTAATTAGGAGAAAAGAATACTGAGTAGTGATTTTTACAGAGAAAGGCAGTCAGGCATTGTCAGCAGAATTCATACTAAGGTGTAAAACGTAAGGCCAAGGAAAAGACAGACCTGCTGTGAAGATGCAGTACAAATCCAAAAAGGAGAGAAAGTTCAAATGGCTTCATGGTTTATATCATGTACTTCAGGCTTCCTTATTTCTCCTTGGGAAGTCATGGACAGAAAAAATGGGCATGTGGCCAGCAAGTCTGGCTGTGTAGGCCATACTGTGTGTTCCCAGGATCATTTTGTAATAAATATTGAATGTGTTGGGTCTGCCGTGCAGGTGCCGTGACCCCTCTGTGCCCGGGCAGGGTGTTCTTGGTGTCCCACAGTGCACATTGGCTGCACGTGTGCACAAGCCGTAGCCATTTTTCTAGGCCTTCCCGGGAAAGGAAGCTCCGTGCAGCTCCTGCCAGGCACCTGTATCTGTAAACCTGCCATGGATCAACTCCTGCAGCAAGTGTTAATGGGGAGTGCTGTCTTAACAGCCCTGACACCAGAGGTGCTTTGTTCTTGAGGGTGATTTCAAAATGCCCATAGGAATAATTGAAACTGGTGATGGAAGTGATTTTCTTGTACACGGAAACTGGGCAGTGCAGTAAGCCTCTAGCTCATACTAAGCAGATTCAATGACAAGTTAAACTACTGTTTCTTAGCTTTTTCCTTTTTTTTTTTTCTTCTTTTTCCCTTGCAATTTACTGCTCTTACTTATTTGTATAGTAGAGATTTACCATACTGTCCATGTATTCCAACTGTGAACGTTTGCAAATATGGTGCAGGCACTGATTTTCAGCCTTTTTTGACATGCAGATGTGTAAGTGTTCCCTAGTGGAAGTGTTGGCTGCTAGATAGTGGATTTGAAAGCACAGTTTAAAAATGGCTGTATAACAGAAAAATATTATTTTCTTTCTAAAGAGTTTACAGCTGAAAACAGGTAAGATAAGAAATGAAAATAAGAAATATATTTGCAGCCTTTATGTTGCATCTGAGGAACAGTAGCAGAGAGAGTTTTCTGAGGTTGAGGGCAAGTTTAACCACAAACTGGATATGAATCTCTTAAAAAACAGTCTAGTTGCTTAACCACACGATTGTCGTTTCTTCTGTCATACTGAAAAGATAAAATGAATGCTTTATGGTTAGAAAAGAAATGTTAAAACATTTCCTGAACTTTACTTTCTCTAACATTGCATGTTCTGTTATTAAAACTGAAAGCATTTTTCAGTTCATTTGCTTATCACTAAGATTGTAGTCTTACTGTATTTCTCTTCATCTAGACAGGACAATGGATCTGCCAGTGTCAACTTCTGTGGAGTAGTCAGTAGCATGTCTGATTATTTTCAGCTTTTCATCTGTTAGCACGAAGCTGAAAAAAACGACTTGCATAGTACTGGGGGCCCAAAACAGGAGGCAATAGGTAGATGAGGGTATAGCAAGTGTAGAGCAGAGCGGGACAATCGCTTGCCTCAGTCTGTTGGCTGCTCCTGTTCATACCATTCAGGATGCATTTGGACCTCTCTGCTGCTGGGACACGCTATAGTCTCATGTCCAGCTTGCTGCCTACCACCACCCCTGGGGTCTTTCCCCCAGGCAGTAGCATCACCAGGGCTTCTTCCTTCCCAGGTGCAGGACTTTGCATTTGTCACTAGAATTTCATATGTTTCATGTCGGTGTATCTCTAGGCTATCCAGGTCCCTCTGAAGGGCAGTCCTTCAGACGTATTGACTGCACCCCTCAGTTAGTGTGATCTGTAAACTGAATGAGAGTGCACTCCATTGCCCCATCTAGATCATAGCTAAAGATGTTAAACAGGGCAGGTACCAGCACAGATCTCTGCTGTAACCCAGTTGTTACGGCCTCCAGGTAGACTGAGAACCATTGACCACGACTGTCTAAGCCTGACCACCCAATAACTTACTCCAGTAGTTGTGCACCCATTTAGACCATAACATCCCAAATTGGATACAAGGATATCATCATAGATAGTGTTGAAAGCCTTGCTGAAGTCAGAGGAAATGACATCCACTGCGCCTCCTTCATCTGCAAACCTCTCATTTTATCTTGGAAGGCTAACGGTTTGTCAGGCATAAGTTGCCCTTAATCAGTCCACGGTGATTGTTTCCAGTCACCTTCACCTCACTTGCCCATAAATGCCCCCCAAAAGGTCTCGTTCCATGATTTTCCCAGGGACTGAAGTAAGGTCGACCAACCTGTAGTTCCTTGTATCATCCTTTTGGCCTTTTTTGAAGTTGGGCACAACATTGTCTTTCTGCAGTCATCAGACACCTGCCCTGATGCTCATGATCTTTCCAAGATGATAGAGAGTAATCTCACTATGGTATTGAACTGCTCTATCAGCACCCTCAGGTGTGGCCTGTCAGGTCCCTGGACTTTGATGGATTCAGCTCTCTCAAGTAATCACTGACTCAGCCCTCCTCTGCTGCTTATAGTTGTTCCCTATTTATAAATCCTCACAGAAATCAGAAAAAAAGTTTCTGCCACTGGAGATTGCAGAAATAGATGCTGACTTCTTTCTTCCATGGATTCCTGCAGTTTTGTCCCATGTGTAACTGTTTTTTTTTTCTCAATTCTCTCTTCAATTCTTAGATCATCTTTGCCTTCTAATTTGGAGATAAGACAATTGCAAGATGGGACTGAAGGAGTGTTTGCTCTGACTCAGCTAGTGAAACGTACCCAGTTTGGCCCATTTGAATCCAAGAGAGTTGCCAAGCTGGAAAAAGAATCCATTTTTCCCCTGAAGGTAAGACATGGCACATGAAAGCAATGACAGAGTCATTTTTACCCATGATGATTTTATGCTGTCTACCACTATGGAAGAAAAATGTGTGTAGGGGGGTTATTTGGGGCATATTTTAGGCATGCCCTATAACGAACTACCTAAACAAACATTCTCTGGGCAAGATACGGAAGAACCAAACTAAAGGCTCCTTCTGCGTGTTTGAAGTGAACGTCCTTATAGGAGATAGGGCTAGGACGCAGCTGGCAAAACTCCTTGTCTTTTGCCTTCTGCCTGTGACGATAACAGAGGGACAATGACTATGGCAGTTCATTTCAGTTGTTCTCATGAGTCTCTTCACTTTGATTGTATTTGCTTAATGAATGACATATCCATTAGTTTTATACAACATGCAGAATAAATATTTTTTTTCTGTCTTGCATTTATTCTCCTTTTGATGAGTTTTGGTAGGAAAAATATTATGGTAAAAATTTAATTCAGTCTTAACATTTTCAATAACTGTCCTGGTTTTGGCTGGGATAGAATTAATTTTCTTACTAGCAGCTGGCATAGTGCTGTGTTTTTGATTTCGGATGAGACTAGCGTTGATAACACACTGGTGTTTTTAGTTGTTGCCAAGCAGTCAAGGACTTTTCAGCTTCTCACACTGCCCTGCCAATGAGAAGGAAGGGAGTACCCAAGAAGCTGGGTCAGCCCAGCAGACCCAAACTGGCCAAAGGGATATTCCATACCATATGATGTCATGTTCCCTATATAATTGGGGGGTTTTGCCAGAAGGCAGGTGGCTTGGGAACTAGCTGAGCATGGGCTTTGGCTAGTGAGTGTGCATCACTTTGGCTAGTGCTGTGCATCACTGATTTTGTATATTGTTGTTGTTGTTGCCTTCCTTTTCTGACCTATTAAACTGTCTTTATTTCAACCCACGAGTTTCACCTTTTTTTCCTTTTCGATTCTCTTCCACATCCCATTGTGCATGGGCGGGAGTGAGCAAACGGCTTTGTGGTTGTCTTAGCTGCCACCAGGGTTAACCCATAATGCTAACTCAGAAGTAAGGATTTAGAAACGTGACCTGGGTTGATGGGTGTTTCACAGCGTGCTGTTTGAATTCCCCTCCATTCTCCTGTGTTCACTCATTCAAGTTTTGTGAGAAACTGGTGGCTGCAGCAAGAATCCTGAGGATACAAGTTCAGTTAGTTCCCATTCTGCCCCTGTCTCTCAGTCTCTCTCTGATGTACTAGTCTGAAGATATGACTGATACATGAAATGTGCTTGATGCAGGTGTTGAGGCTTGCTTTGTCTCTGATGTACATTGAATGGAAGCCGTTGCAAAAGAAGAAAATGAAAAATCTTCTTAACTTTGTATTATTTGTTAAGGTTTTATTATATGCATATTTTGCTTTGCAGGTGTTCCAGAAGGATGGGCCCCTGGTATACTTTGACACCTCAAATGAAGATGATTGCAACTGGATGATGATGGTGCGACCAGCCACTGAATATGAGCATCAAAACTTAACTGCCTTCCAGCATGACAATGATATTTACTTCACCACCTCCCGGGACATCCCACCAGGAACTGAGCTGCGAGTGTGGTATGCAGCTTTTTACGCCAAAAAAATGGAAAAGCCAGTGCTGAAGCAGGTCACTAGTATTGCCAATGGTATGTGTGGGGGCCTTTTTTCCTTCCTAAGGGCCCAGTCCTGATAGGGACTGCTAGTCCCCTGCTGCTGTAGTTGACTGTGCTGTTATCAAATAGGCTGTGACCCTGAAGTTGTTAGCCTTTAGAATCAGGCTAACCTGCATACATGGGTGTCCAAGAAGAAGAAAGCATAGATTCTTCACCATGATAGGTCTGAGTTTTTGAAAGTGGATGGCTTAGTTGATGATTCAAGCCTCTTCAGAGTAAACAAACTAGATAAATAGTTCTTAACTAAAGAACTGTTAGCTGCATCAAAAACATTTCTGGGTAGAAGAGCAAAGGAACCCAACTGTCAGTTGGGCATGTCTAAACATATATGCGGATTTGCTAAGGAAGCTATTCTTTTTCAGTTCTAGTGAAAATGTTTTGAATTTGTTCAGAATTTTCTACAGTTCTGAAAAACTACTTTTATCTTATGCAGCCTTACGTGGCACTTAGTAGAATAAGCTCAAGAGTGAGCTGCCATTCCACATGATGGCTTGTGTGTTGGCAAGGAAAGGCAGCAGATTTTTTTGAATCTGAATTAGAATGGCCAGAAGTCTTTTGTTCCTCTGCTCCTTCGTTTTCTTCTACTTTTGCATTTCTACAGCTAAAAGGCATGATCCTTTAGCATTGCAAGGGCTTTTTCTTTCTGATCTCGAGTTGGGAGCACTACCCAAATGATATTACTGCTATGGTCGGTATAATTTGGGGTGACAAATGGCTTGGGGAGAGGCCATTGCCATCAGCGTGCTGTGTGGCTGATCTTGATGGTAAGCATAGTCTTAAGGGCTACAGCTGAATCAATGCCATTAACAGGTTTCTGAATTCTAAGATGTTTCCATTTGGTAATAACTGAGAGGTTTCATCTTCTTGCTCTTTAGTTTAACCTGTTCACGTATTTTTGTGTGCGTAGGGGTGTTTAAAAATATTGTTTAGATACATCCTGCTTTCTCTGTTCAGCACTTTTACTATACACTCCAGAACATGAAAGGCATAATTTATGAGATTCAGGCATAAGAATGTTCTGGTTAGGTTTTCGCATGAGGATGCTTTTTGCAGGCCTGTTATAGGGCAAAACTTCCTGACTATGATTACTGCCTTCAGCACAGAGCAAATGAATCGAAGGGTCTGGAAAGGAACTGTTTTTCCTCTTCACAGATATGTGCTTGGTGGTGATGGATTCTGATAAAGAAGGGAATAAAATCTCTTCAAAACCTTCATCTGCTGTCTTCCCTCATAAAAAAACAAAGAAATCCAGCATACCAGCAGCTGATCCAGCAGGTATGCAAAATTACAGTATTTTTAAGGGAGACAGGGGACAGATATGGGTCTAAAGAGCTGTTAGGTGTACCACTTCTGTGCTGATATTATGGTTGTATAACTTTTAGCAAATATTAATTTAGAGAGGATTTGAAATTCTGGATTTTTCTTTTTATTTGCATGGGCACAGTCCTTAAAATACATACGCAGGTTAAAAAGCGACAGAGGGGCCGATAAACCTTTAGGCAAATGGTATTAATGAAAAACACAACTGCTGCTGACTTTGGAGGAGGTTAGTATTGAGGTGGGGGCAATTCCAAAGAAAATCATTTGACTCTCTCTGCAAAGTGTGATAGTTCAAACGATCAGGTTCTAGAAGACATCTTGAGTCCTTAGGTGAATGTAAGAACAGTGCTGCTTGGAAATGACAAGAACACTGGCCATCCCTAAATTACAGTAATACCAGAAGCCTATTAGAGTTCAGACTGTACTTGATTACAGGAGCTCAAATTTAGATAAACTTGTAAGCAATACAGTTACTCTTGGCAAAGAACACGTGGTTCAGGAAATAACTAGTGGTGTCATAGGAACTCAATCCCCAAGGTCGATTGTGAAACAGCGTCCCCCCTACCACATAATCTTTGATAAGGGGAACAATGACGTTAAGAATCCACTTAACACAAATTGCCATGTCTAAAAGTAAACTCAGAGTACATAGTGTGGAGATCAGGATCAAAAGACAACCATTCTGGGTCTGTTCTTTGCAAAGGTTACTTTGCTAAGTTTTGCCTAATAAAAGTAGCCAGGCGAAGGAGAGTTGTTGCAGATGTGTACAGAGCAATTCGTCGGAAGATCCATTCATTTAACTTGGATACTGTCACCACTAAAATACGAAGTTGACTGGGGAGTTGTCTTTCAGTTTGGCATCACTGATTTTTCGGAGTGGGGGCAAACTGAAGAATTTGAACAGCTCCTCCTATGTCCTTCATCCTACTGTCTTAAAGTCCAACTTCAATAGAAACAAAATGCTGCCTATTATACTTTGGGAACCCTAAGGTTTTCCCACTGGTGTAGTATTTTGGTGTTCCCAAACCAAAATATGCCTCTCTTGATTCTATTTGCCTCAAGTCACACAAAGCTGTTGCCAGCTGACAGATCTGTGCTTCCAAGTAAAGCGGGTTGCCCTGCAGCTGCCCTGGAAACCTGGAGAAGTGGGAAACTAAACAGGGCCTGACTCTTCTTGGCAAACGAGTGCACAACTAGGGTTTCTAGGTTTACTGCCTGAGGCAGCTAAGGAGCAAGGGAAGTGCAGAGTCAGGGACAAGTTTCCAAGGCAGACTTCAGTTTTGCAGGTAATGCTTTTTCAGTTTTACTAGCCTGCAACTTCATGAGATGGATACAGAAGCTTGCGTATTGCTTACCAATCTGACTTTTTTTTTCTTTTTAAAGTTAAAGTGTAAAGAATCTTGGCATTAGGTTTGCTGGTTTTGGCCTCCCAGACCTTTCAAGATAAGTTCTTTAGGTAGCCTGTGAAGAAGGAATTTCTGTTGTTGAATTATCTACTCATTTTTTATTTATTTATTACAGCGTGAGTGAGATCATATCTCTGTAGTGTAAAACGTTGAACGTAATTTGTAGCAGGGAAAAACCTCTGCCTCAGAGAATCTTTATTTTGGTTTAATAGCCAACAGTGAAAAGGGGGAAGTAAGTTTATCATCCCATTACAGATGGGGTTCTCAGGCAGAGAGAAATTAACTGACTTGCTAACAATCATGCAGGAAATCTGTGGCAGAAACTGAGGTACAAGTTCAGTCTCCTGTGCGGCCGTTTGCTTAACCTAATTTCTGTGTCATACCTCTCCTCTGGGAGAGTCTTGTAAACTGTGAAATATTCAGCTGTGTGTGTACCAAAAATATCTCTGAACCACTCCAGTTTTATCAGATCCTCTTGACAAATTTCAGACATATCATCCAAGGACTTAAAGACAATGGACTGTGACAGAGTAACCATTTTTTTTTTTCATTCCAGTTCCATTTTCCCCCTAATTTCTTATTTATTTTCTTTACCTGGCATGAGCTGATATGTTAATTAAAACATGAATGTGGTGGTTTCATAGAACATCTAATTAATGAAACTGCTCAAACCAGGTGTTCATTGTCCTCACCCTTACTTCCTCTAAATCAAATATTCTTACTCTGCAAGACAGCAAGGAGGCTACTCCTGCTTATGTCCTCAGCTAACCCAGAAGAGGACTGGTAACTCCGTTTTTAAAGGTGCTAAAAATTGCTTTATATTGTACCTTTGACAATTGTGGATTTTTAGAAAGTGATAAGGGGACCCTCAGGGCTTTACAAGAGCACTAGTATTTTCTCCTGGCATCGTTTAGCTTCTGTTAGGACTTCTCATCTGTTCTGATTGTTTCCAGTGTTGGTGTTTAGAAAATCCTGAAGTGGTCCCAGCTGCCCCTGTGGGCCTCTTTACTGCTTAAATCGTAACTTACGATACTCAGTATTGTTTATACTGCAATATAAACACAAGCTGCAGGGATTTACCACCTTCCTATTTTCAAAGCTTTTTACTTTTTCTTCTTCTTTTGATTTAGTGCACGCTCCAGAAGGCAGTGGAGCTGCAGAAGCAGAGTCCAGCCAGTGGACATGTAAAGTGTGTTCATCTGCTTTCCAGGAGCCTCAGCTGCTGACAGGTAAGAAGTGCTGGAAATTCACAAGAGAGTACTGAGAAGCATGAGAAGACTTCTGCTCTTCCAGAGCAGGACACTGGGAAGCCATATCCCATCCATGATGCAGTAAGATAAAGGTTTTAATTTTTGTGTTCCTTTAAGAAAGAGTGTCACAGGGAAGGTAAAACAGCGGTATTTTGGATATGGCAGTTGTCGGTCTCTAAGCAAATAGCTGTGATGTTGAATCTAGAAGAAGTAGAACTGTTGTCTAGAAGATGACATGGAATGTTAGGAATATCAAGGATGAGGGACTGCATGAACAGTGTATAAGGTCAGTGGATGCCAGCTGATACTTAGCGATACTGTCTGTGTGGTATTTGTGGCACGGGTTTAGTAAAGGTAATAAGATACTTTTTTTTTTTCCCCTGCATTTCATTTTCAGTTATGTTATGGAGTTTTCAAAAGAACTTGGAGTATTTAAGAGCTCTGACCATTTGGTGAATAATTTTTGAGAAGCAGACTTAGGCTGCTAAATTACTTGGGCATTTGGAAAAATGTACTCATTATTAGGGGTGCAACCTTTTTCCAGTGATATCTAACAAATCTCTTTAAAAATTCAGTCCCCGTGAGTAATGGTTGCAATGGTTCGTAGACTGTATGCTTTTATTTAGGAAGGTATTTGGACTGCTTTTGAAATAATTTGAAGTGAGTCTCTAAGTGACGTTGACCTGACGGATAGGCTTCAACTGGATCTATCCCTCTGAGTATTTTATGACAATTTCTTTCCTCCTTCCTCTCTTGCTCTTTCCCATCCACCCAGAGCACTTACTGAGTCACCTGGAACAAGCTAAAGGTGCCCCCCAAACCAGCCCAAGTGAGGCTGTTGCAGAGAAGCCGGCAGAGGCTTCGCCTGTGGATCAGCCAGTGGTTTGTGATGCTGCCAGTGCCACTCCAGACTCAAGGAGGAAGGCCAGGAGGGGACGAAAGCCCAAAACAACAAAAGCAGAAACACCTCTTGTTGTCGTTGAAGAGAAAGATTCTGCAGGTAAACCAAAACTTAAGAAAATGCTAAGCACATATCCCCTCATACGTGTCTGTATTGATGCCTTCTCAGAAAGGCCTAAAAAGTAGCACAGAGACAAGAGTGGTTTTTAGGTTTAGATCACTAAAGCAGAGGATTTACAAACTCTGTTAATTACCTCTGAGGTCTTTGTCTACATTAAATGTTGCAGCACCTACACTTAGATTACCTACATTCTCCTCTGACTGATTAGTAAGAGAGGCCCAGAGAAGCACAGGTAGTGCTTTTGAGAGACCTGCCTAGCTTTCTGTAAGGAACAGGAGAGAAAGCATCCTTCCTCTCAAGAGGAGATACCTTCCTCTCCATACCTTAAGGATTATTCTTCAAAGGGGCTTTTTTTCAGGGCCTTACCTTCCTTTAAGGGAAGTTCCAGTAGGAAATTTCATGAATTACGCTTCCGTAAGAGATGTTGGCTACATCTTACTTGTCATTCAGTAGCCACTTTCTCTATCTTGCAAGTGCTACCTAGTCATTTGCAATCTGTTATTTGTCACCCTCCAATAGTATGTTCAGTGCCACATCTCTTTACAGAAGCAAATTCCAGCATTTAAGGTTTTATTTCTGGCTATCCACACTAACACTGTATTTTTATGATGTGTTTGCAGTGGAACGTGTCGCTGATGTTGTGACTGCGGTCTCACCAGAAGAAGTAGCCCTGGCTTCAGCTGCAGAAGAGAGAATTGTGGAATTGGTTTTAGGAAAGATGCCTAGCACCACAAATAGCATCAGTTCAGTGACAAAGTAAGTATTCTGGAATGCAGAATTTCCTCTTAGGCTTAGTTAAGATTATGCAGCAGGGAACAGCTCTGCTTAACTTCTGGGCCCACAGATGCTCTTTGCTATTAGCGTAAAATTGTGTGATGCTATTGCTACAAGAGCTGACTTGCAGTGCTGCAAAGATGGCTTGTGCGCTGGAGGATGGTGCGCAGATGGTGAGATGTTGCTGGTAGAATTTTGGAGTGTAAACCATGAGAATTTCATTTGCCATCATGTTACTGATTTTATTCAGTGTGATTCCAAAAACCTCCCGCAGCTGCAAGGTGAAATATTACTCCTGTTGAATATTGATGATAAAAGAGGCAAAGAGATTTTTGCTGAAAAAATTATGTTAACCATTATTATTCAGTTAATAGGTGGTGGGGGAACGGTTGGACTAGAGGATCCTTGAGGTCTCTTCCAACCTTAATGATTCTATTCTGTAATTCTATTCTGTAATTCTATCTTAACTCATGAATGACTTCGTGTTGATTTGATGCTTCAGATTTAGAGCAGTGGGAGGGGAAAACTTCAGCATAAGAGAACCTCAGGGAGACTCTTCAATATCATTTGATTAATTTAGATTCTTTCATGTCTTTTTGTCTCAGTCAAATTGGCTTTTTGAATTATTTTGCATATAATAAAGCATTTGATGTTTCAAAATTAGCTAGTAATGCTAGATATTGAAGTCCTTAGCAGATACAGAATCATCAAAAATGCATTCTGGCTGTGGTTGTGCTGGGAAATAGGTCGGTGCTGCTACTCAGTGCTCTGCTGCCCTCTTATCATCGTGCACACCCTTTGCATGCGAACCGCCCAGCTTTCTAAGCTGAAACAGTGCTAATGTTTCAGATGATAGGCGGAACACATCCTTCGTGTTCCTCTGAGGGGCCTGCAAAGAGAATCTCTGAGGCTGGTGGCTGCTGCTTTTTTCCTCGCTTGCACTGAGTGAAGCTAATCTGGAGCAAGCTGTGCTCTGACATCTGCCACTTCCAGGGGGGCCAGGGGGACAACTCGCAACGAGGAAGCTCAGGGCTCCCCTCTCCTGCCAGAAGCTGAGCACAGCACTCCTCTAGCTTTTGCCAGCTGGTGGGACTCTTTTCTTGCAACCTGTGGGATACCTTTCAGTCCCTGCCTTTCTTTCTCTAATCCAGTAGGTTTGCTCATCACCAAAACACCATGTCCCTCAAAAGAAGTTTAATTCTCTCCAGTAGACATGGTATACGGCGGAAGCTGATAAAACAGCTCGGGGAGCACAAGCGAGTCTATCAATGCAGTATCTGCAGTAAGATCTTCCAGAACAGCAGCAACCTCAGCAGGCACATCCGTTCTCACGGTGGGTTTGCTTTTGACTTGCTTGTGTATTGATTTTGTCTCATGTTGGTTCCACCTTTCAGTAAAAGAGCTAGGCTATTTATAGATATTGGGATATGTAGATTTGAGATTTTTTTTCTTTTTTCTTTGGGTTTTTTTTGTTCCTTTCCTTTCTGGTCCCCACCTTTTCTCTAACTCTTCTAGTTACGCAGACCAAAGCATGAGATGATAATAGTTGAAAATTGAAATTAGAGTACTTAAAATTTGAATTTAGGTACATGTTTTAAACAGGGGGTAGGATGTGGTGGGTTTTCCAAAACTGTTCTTCCCTTTAAATATATACATATATATCATCTGCTACTTTCCTGGACACATGGATAACATTGCAATGTAAATGTCAGTTGAGTGCTTTTTAGCTTGTGATGTGCAGTTTCAGGGGTCTGTGACCTGCTTCTAAGGATTCCATAAAAAATAATCACTGAGAAAGCGTGGGGAACCAGATGAAATAATCAAAATCGTTGGGAAAGGTTAAAATCCTCTGTTGGATGTCCTGAATTATGGGAGCTTCTCATCACTAGCCTGTTTGTTTGCAGTCACTTGTGCTTTGGTTTCCCCTGTCTTGCCTGGAGTTGATTATTATCAGTCACTGACTACTTTCTTTTTTTATTTTATCTTGATTGATCCCCTCAGGTGACAAACTATTTAAATGTGAGGAATGCGCAAAGCTGTTCAGCCGTAAAGAGAGCTTAAAGCAGCATGTTTCATACAAGCACAGCAGGAACGAAGTGAGTGGAAATGACTAGCGGGCTCTTCCTGAGGTTAGGTGAAAATGTACAGTGGGCTTCCAGGTGCTTGCTGGGGAGCTTGGGTCAATTATATTGGAGCAGATATCCATGTGAATAAGTGAGGCAAGACCGGTAGGGAGAAGTAACATCTTCTGTTAGAAGCAGTTGATGATTTTGCAAAGTGTGGACACAGTTTTGAGCATACAAGTCCTTTTTCGTGTCTCAATTTCCTACAGAAAGTTGTTTTCAGGCATCAGTTACAGCAAGACAAGCTGGAGTTAGCTGAACCTTCATGATCTGGAGGTGAGATCTGACTTCAGTTGATGGTATTAGTAGGATTGTTCCAGTCTTATTTGCTTGTCCTGGTTCATTGATAGTGTCACCTATAGTATCATTTAATGTGTAAACTCTGGGTAAAGGCTGTGTCATTAAGGGCTATGCACACGTGTAAACCCACAGAGCTTACAGTAGCAGCCCCGTGCCTGCTGTCGAGAGCCCTTCAGTGCTGCTGTTGTATAAATATTACACATGCCCATAGAGGGGCCTTACCAGCGAATCTTTCCATTGCTGCTCGGCATCAAGGTCCTAAGCTTTCAGATTGCTGGTGTCTGTTGTGGAGCTGGAGGAGGAGTCAGGTTCCATCTTGCTTCTCAAAAAATCTGTCTCTGTGTTGGACCAGGGGTTATTAGGAGGAGCGTTAGATGCACACAGGTGCACACAGGTGCATAGTCTACTTGTTGTTGTTTTTTTTTCCCCAAAGCTCAGATGTAGGAACATGTATGGCAGGATGATGTAGCATCAGAATTTAATATCAATGTGTATTTAAGAATATTGTCGAAGGAAAAAAACTTGGAAAAGACAGCAAACAGATAAAGTAGTTGAGATTTAGAATTTCTCTGTCAGATGTGACTTGTCTTTCTCCCCTCTTAAAAACTTAATGTTTGCAATCCCCAGGTTGACAGTGAGTACAGATACAAGTGCACCACATGTGAAAAGGCCTTTCGGATAGAGAGTGCGTTGGAATTCCATAACTGCAGGACAGGTGAGAATGGCTAACCATTTTATAGGGATGTCCACAAATCCATCTCAGCATAGTAACTACAGAGGGGGAGTAGGTATTTAGATTTTGGTCATCATCACAACAAGCAACTGCCCCTCCCCTTCCTCCCTTCCTTCCCTCAAAAAAAACTCTTGTGATAAGAAAAGTATAGCCATCCACTTGTGTATTGAGGTGGGGTGTTTTTTCAGTATTTCCTGCTCACCTGTCGAATGTCCTTACTGCTACCCTGCCACCATCTCTCTTTAACTTTCTTTCCTGAAACACAGTTTCCCCTCATTTCTCTGAAACACAGGAACTGGAAAGGTGGCCAGTACTGTCAATAGTTTGTAGTTGTCTGGGATTACACTTTTCTTCTGCTTTCTCATGCTTCTTTGTACTTGCAGTAGTCGCTGTAGGTGCTTCTTTCTTGGTATTACTAGCATCTGTCGTTTTCTCCCATAGCCATCCCTTGTGGTTACTCATATTGTTTATGCTGAGTGATTTTATGCTTAGAAAAGGACATCTTGATTATTTTTATGGACCCATGGTAACTGTTGGTCCAGGATCACCTGGTTAATTGCTCCTTACAGCACAATTCAAAGTAGGTTTTCCTTTCAGAGGGTACAGCTTGTATAAAAACTCAGCCTTATGAAGAACGAAAAGGAATGCCAAGTAACCTCAAAGACAGCAGCTCATTTTCTGAGGTGACTCTTACCAAAATGAGCAGCAGTTTTTGCTCTACTCTAACGCATGAGACTCCGTGATTGCTGGAGATTCCATCTCCAGGACCATACTTCCATGTTTCAACAAAAGTTCCAACTACTGAATACAAAACAAATTCCCCATAGGCCTATTATCATTGAACGATCTATTTTTTAGATTTTATACTTTCTTCTGGAGTATTCTGTACCGTCTAGTATTAGGAACCAGTGCTGGCAGAAGCATTGCAGCGCTCAGACACAGCTGTTTGTGTGGTGCTGTGTTGCTGAACGTGCAAGGATTTTACCAACATTAAAAACTTGAATCGACTGTAACAAAACTCACTCCAAACATAATTTTAATGTATGCTAGACCACAATGGAAGTAGCTCATGTGAGGAAGCTATAATGCTAGATTTCATGTTAAATTAGCATCATATGTATTTATTGCCTTTGAAGAAATAACCTCCAGTGCATTCCAGTGATATTGAACCTCATAGGCAGCAAAGATGAACTCAATAGGTTGTTTGATGTTTATTATCTTTTTAATGGGAAGACAAATTTTCAAGTGAAAGACATGCTTTTGCATTTCCCTCCTCTGTACATACAATGATGGATTATATGCTAACACCCAGGTTTAACGAAAGAGCTACCTATCTTTGTACCTAGCGTACAAAACCTGTTTTCCCTTTATAAAGAGCTGTGTGGTTTCTCTTGCTTACAGATGACAAGACGTTCCAGTGTGAGATGTGTTTCAGATTCTTTTCTACAAACAGTAATCTTTCAAAACACAAGAAAAAACATGGGGATAAGAAGTTTGCGTGTGAAATCTGCAATAAGATGTTCTACCGGAAGGATGTCATGCTAGACCATCAAAGGCGACACTTGGAAGGTAAGTATACTGCAGATGAACCTAATTATTACCCTTCGAATGGCAGTAGAGGTGGGAAGGTTAAGGAAACAATTACACGTTAGATTCTTCTGGATGGTAGCTGTAATATATTTTTTTTTGTCAGTTACCTGATCTGGAGTAGCAGGTTTCAGCAAAATGTGATATTTATTAAAAATAATAGTAACGGATCCTGGAGGAGGGTCATCTAATTCTATGAAAAACTTTCTAGGAGGTGCACCGACCTTTTTTTCCCAGCCTTATGTGATTGGATCCAGTGCTACTAACAGTTGTGTGAAAATTGCTTGGCTTATGCCGTTGTTTAGACTAGCTGATTTTAATGACATCTTTTTCTTTCTTTGAATTCTATTCTCTCTTTTTTTAAAAAAAAAAAAGCGTGGTAACTTGAAAATTTGAGAGCAGAGAATTAACTTGCAATATACGACTGAAAGTGACTACTATGTAAATATAGTATAAATGGAATGCTGTGTGATGTTATCTTTCAAAATCTTGAGAATATACAAAAATGAGATTGTAAGAATTTGCAGTTCAAAATCTCAAACACCTAAGGATGTTACAGGTGCTCAAACACTCTGGAAAAACTTAGGTGATGGTAGATTGCTGAAGTATATATTAAAATTCCTTTAGTGATGTAGATTATAAGACCAAAGGTGATTTTCAGAAGAGCAGCCAGATTGTCCGCTTTGGTGCTTCGGGCATAGCTGTCACTGGCTGCTCCTGTGACTCAGGCCTCTGTGCCATGAAGTAGCAGACAGCTGAAGGTCAAGGGGTTGAATGGCAATGGTGAGGCTTCTCAGGTGTAGCTGTCACAGAAGAGCAGTGGCCCTCTTCCCTCCTGAAAGTAGCAGAGAAAGAGATCCTCATCAAGCATTAAAGGTCATGCTGGATGGGTTCCCTCTCGCCTTAGAGACTGTGAGGGGGAATTTCTGGGCCAGATACCTGATCAAAGTGTCAAGGCCTACTAGGTCTGCCTGTTTCCTGGTGTTTACAATACATGTCTCTTCAGACACTTTACAGTCGAGGTAATGACCATTAGGCCACGACACCTCACCTTGGCAGACTGCTTTTATATTCTTAAGACACCATTATAATTTAGAAATTATCCTTTTGTTAGCAATTAAATTGTGCATTGAGGCTCTTCTCAGTGCTTCACTCTGTTCACTGTATTTACCACGCAGATTGGAGTAGAAAACCATGGTTTATTTTTTGTTTTGTTTTTTTGATGGGAACTGTTCTGTTAAGGGGTGAGGCGTGTGAAAAAAGAAGACTTTGAGCACAGCACGGAAAACATGGTTCGCTACAAGAAGGAGCCTTCGGGATGCCCCGTGTGCGGGAAGGTAGGCATCTTTGCCAGCGTGTGCCTTGCGAAGCAATGGTGCTCCAGGGATACCGTGCACCTCAACCCAGAGCCTCCAAATGAGTTACCGTGGCACAACAAGTTACCCCCCGTGTCTTAAGCCACAATAGCAGCCTCCCTGAGTAGGCATACGGCCTGCCAAGAGGCCTAGGTAAATGGCTTTGATGGTTGGACTTGATGATCTCAGAGGTCCTTTCCAACCTTAGTCATTCTATGACTTGTGCTGAGGTACGTGGTAAGTCCGAGTCCCTTGCAACTTGGACGGGCATGTGGTGAGCTACCAGCAAGCCCTGTTACCCAGCCAGGATGTTACCCTTTAAACTGCTTTACCTGTGTTATATATCAAAGCCCACTGTAGCCAGGAATGGTGGGAGCTGTTAGGACAAAGACAAGAACAGAACTGAAGTTCAGACTAGACTTTCAGGACATGTAGCACAATGTAGAGTGTAACATGGCCACTGTGTCCGTCAGTGAAATCTCATGGCTTATGTTACTTGGAGTGAAGTTTTTCTGCCAGAATGTAACCAGCTGGAGCTGACTGGGTGCATTGGGAATCATCTTCTGTTAGAATTCAAAGTGAATTCACTGTGTAGTCATGGCACTGTTGAGTTTGGGTGTTTTACACTCATGATCTGAAGTTGCCGTTACCACAGGTATGAAGATTGTGAGTTTGACTAGTGATTTTATAAATGTTCAATGATTCATGGTGCAAGATACACTCGAGCAACTCTTAAGTTGTGTGTAGATGTTTTAGTTTTGATGCTTTGGATATGTTACGTATCAATGAAAAGTAGATTTTGTGAATGTGTCTTTTTATAGATACATGCAACATTCTTGATT
This sequence comes from Psophia crepitans, assembly GCA_013399095.1. Lineage (NCBI taxonomy): Eukaryota > Metazoa > Chordata > Aves > Gruiformes > Psophiidae > Psophia > Psophia crepitans. Next base: position 485,296 of record VWZZ01000285.1, on the reverse strand, counting down.
CAAAAGATTTAAATATTTCTAAATCTACCCTATGTAATTCTGCTGCAGCTTTTTTGGAAGTCCACCTCTGATAAACAGCCGATTTCAGTCAGTTCCTGGGAACTGTATGCATGTATTTTGCTGTGCCAGCAGTTCCTGAGGGAGACTGCTGTCTGCGTAACAGGAGCTCCTACAAGTTTCTGGCCAGAATGAATAAAATAAGACAGTAAAATATGTTCTGTGTATCCATTGGATAATGTGCAAAGAATTGTAGCCCTGCTGGACATAATTCAAAAACCCTTCTGTCGTTCTTCTTTTCTTTTAGGTATTTTCATGTAGGAGCAATATGAACAAACACCTTCTAACACATGGAGACAAGAAATACACTTGTGAAATCTGTGGACGTAAATTTTTCAGGGTGGATGTGTTGCGAGATCATATTCATGTCCATTTTAAGGTATTGTGTTAAGAATTTATTAGAAAAGGCACGTTACTTAGCAGACATTATTAAACGTACGAGTAAATATATTGAGACTGTTATGGCCATGTGTTCATACTGGCAACACAACAGTGATTATATACCCTATGCAGTGACATTTCTACAGCAGCCTAGCATGGTCGTGCTCTGATTTACCCATGGCTCTGTGGTTCCACATCTGGATTGCTACAGAGTATGTGGACTGTTATATTTAAAGCTATTTCAGCTACCACTGCCGACCACTGTTCTGAACATTATGGAAAAAACACCTGTGACCTTGGGAGAATCACAGAGGTTGGTCAGCTAAAAGCACGGAGAATAACTTCAGAAGAAGGCTGCAAATAGCTGTATTGTTCTAGATGTAGTTTGGTTGGGCTGAGGGGTTACTGTCATTCCCTCCCTTTGCATAAAAAAAAAAAACCAACCAAACAAGAAACCTAATTGTTGCTGCCCTTTCCATGCCAGTGGTTGCGGTTCTCTTGTATATGCCAGCATAACTGCCTGTGAGTTCCTCACCTGCTTTTGCCAGAGATGTTCCAAATCACAAACACAACCCTGTCACAAGTGCTTATTAGACTCAGATTATTTTGACGTAACTAGGTTAACACTGAATTGAAGTGAAAGGAATTGTATTACTCAGTCATGCTCACAGAGATGGATGTAATACTGTACCAGTTGAATCTCTGTTTATATTAATGTTCCTTGTACACACATAAAAAGAAGTCTTACCTACTTGGATTAACAGTTGTTCCTTGTTTAGTCATGGACAGAGGAACTTTGTTTACCTGAATTGATTGAAGCAGGAGGATATTTTAAATAAATAATGTTTCAGCAATTGCTGAAGCATGGCAGTCTGCATGGTAACAAAAGCTGACTAGGTGTTACCTTTTGACATAGAAGTTTACTCCACTAACACAGAATATTCTTTCCCACCCTACACAGGACATAGCACTAATGGATGATCACCAGAGGGAAGAGTTCATTGGTAAAATTGGAATTTCATCGGAGGAAAATGATGACAACTCTGATGAAAGTGCAGATTCTGAACCTCACAAGTATAGCTGCAAAAGGTGCCAGGTAGCTTTAAATACTTTCAAATTAATTTGTTTTGGGGTGGGAGGAGGGAGTGGAGATATCTGTAAATCATTCAGAATCTTAAATAATATTAAGGGTTCACAACAAGAAGGCCAGTCCACAGGTCTGCTCTCTTCTGCAGTGCTCGTTGCCGGAGGCTTTAGGTGGTGTTCTGTCGGGTGAATGCTATACAGTTAAAAAGATAAATACACACACATGCAGTTACCTGTGTGCAAGGAAGCAAGCAAAACTGGAGGAAGAAACAATAAAGGAACGTTTGAATCTTACATTACCTTTTAATTATGTGCAAATTAAAATCATTATAGCATTTCTGAATGATACATCCATCAGTTGCTGAATTTTGATGAGATCAGATGGTCCTCTAGTGGATATCCAGTTTGGAAGATTAAGATTGCTGCTTATGTTCAGTGTGATGGCCTACTCTAATACTACCAAGATGGCATTAGAAGTGCTGCTGGAACGTACTTAGCTGCCAGCTGAGAAAGGAGGGCTTTTTAAACCTCTTACTGCATGGCTTTTGCCATTTTGTAAAGCAGTAATGGGGAAGAATGGGTTCCTTAAAGCCCATCTGCATTCTGTGCCCTTACTGAGCGAGCATGTTGTGCTGGGGCAGGTGGGGGCAGCAAAACTGACATAGGGACGGGGGAATTCTGGTAGTTAAGCCACTGACTTGGCTCCTGGAAATCAGAGGTTACTTCACAGCCTGCACTTAATGTGGTGAAAGTGCTCAGCTTGTCTTCATTTTAAAGACATGGAAACGTTAGTACATCAGTTTTCTGTTATCTGTGAACTGGTTTTAAGTGCAAACTGATTTTAAGTTTATGTCAGTAAGCTAAGATGATGTGGTATCACAGCAATTAATGACGTGTTTGCTTTCAATGTGGTAGTTTTAATGCCTGACAAGTAATGGGTACAGAAGCTGTATATAATTTTGTGCTTCCAAATGAGGGCAATTGTGCCATTCAACTTAGAAAGCTCTTTTTGGAAGTTTGTGAAGTGAACAGTTGTGTAAGGCAGCAGCTGTGGAGTGTTACCTGTGATGAGGTGGGAAGGCTCTTTTTGGCTGAAAGTATCTGTTCACGTGTTCCTAAGGGAGAACATAAAAATGAGTTTTAGTGAAATATCTCTTCTGAGTTCTTAAGACTCTCTTTATTTTTTTCTTATCCCAAAGTATACCTTCACCAAGCTGTGCGGTGCTGTCAGAAATACCCTGACTAGTTCCAAAGTCGGAGTAAAATCACTCTGCACTTTGCCCTGGAGCGTATGCGCGTATACAGGGTTATGTAGCCCAGGGAACTAAGAAGTGCGGCTCCTGGCTGTCACAGTTGTAGCACTTCCAGGAGCTGAGCTAGAATCACTGCCCTGCAATGCCTAGAAATACCAGCCTTTCTGGAGCTAGTACCAAAGCTCACTATGCAGACTAGAGCTTACCGTGGCCCTGGAGCCCAGAAGACATTTTCTCCATCTGTAGCATCCTTGCTTTGACAGCTAGTAGAAGCTGCACATGGTTCTCTTCAAGGCTGTTCCTCAGTGCACAAATAATTAGAGATCCTCTGGCTGTGCAGTGTAAGAAGGAGAGATCCCATCTCAAGCTTGTTTTCCAAGTGAGTTAACTGATGTCCTGTAGCAGTGTGTTTGGAATGGCCAAAGATGTTGAGGCCTAAATTCAGGTTTCACAGGCTTTTTATCTAGTGATACGCAGGATATTTATGTCTACACCGCTCTGCCCCTAGATCCCAGTAACTAGACTGTTGCTGTTCCCGAGGTCGTTTTTTCCCTTTCATTCACTATTGGTTCATTCCACAGCTGACTTTCGGCAGAGGGAAGGAGTACCTGAAGCACATAATGGACGTGCACAAGGAGAAAGGCTACGGCTGTAGTATTTGTAATCGACGTTTTGCCTTAAAGGCAACTTACCACGCACACATGGTCATTCATCGGGAGAACCTGCCTGATCCTAATGTGCAGAAGTAAGATGATGTGTTGGACTGATAAGAGAAGCTATCTTTTTGAAGTGACAGTGGCTCTGCCACCTGATGCTTTTAGAGAATTGGACTGTACTAAAATATCTGAAACTGTATAATGGGTGTTAAAGCATTTAGTAAAAGCTTGAAATATATATCACTAACGATTCATTTCACACAGGTGATTAGTCAACAGCCTCCTGGTTTGGACTTTGTAAAGTATAAATCTACGATTTTGGTAAATATTTTTTTAATAGTATGATTTGAGGATGTGGCAATGCCAGACTGCTCCAAGCTTGCAGTGAACTTACGGGTTCCTTCAGGTTCATTTTAAAAATGCATTTATGTCTCAAGGAACTTTTATAGTAATAGTATTACTAAAAGAAATGCAGTTACTGCCAGAGATGCCTGAAAACTACCTCTGTCTCAAGAAGAGAATGACAGGTTTTGGTCTCTTTGGTTTCAGGTACATCCATCCATGTGAAATCTGTGGAAGGATTTTTAACAGTATAGGAAATCTGGAAAGACATAAGCTTATACATACAGGTAAACATGTTGTGTTTCTTTATTATGATCAGTATTGAAAAGGAATTCTGTTGCCCGCGCCTGCCTTATTTTTTTCAGGATGAAATAAGTTATGGGTTTTTACTTTAAGTTACAACCAGATAAATGTTATATTTATGCTTTTAGGGTAGACTAGTTTACTAAAGCAAATAGTGTTAGTGAAGATACTTGGTCGAGGCACACAATCCAGATTCCTAGTTAATATGATGCAGGATTCACCTGCTGAAAATCCCAATTCTGTATTCCATTCTTCCCCAAATTCTTATCCATGCCACCTTCTCGCCATCACACAGGCTGAAAACTGCTATTGCAAAATCATTATTAACAGCTCATTATTATTTCATGCTACTCAGTGTTTTCCTACCTCAGGCTTTATCATTTTTTCAGATCTCACACAAAAAGCCAGCTTTTCTCTCTCTCCAAAGCCTTCTAATTTAGTTTGGGCTACAATACGCATGAAAGATGTGGTTGATAACACAAGTGGACTGTTGCCCTCTAATTCACCAGTTTAGTCAGTTTTTAGGAGATGCACATTTTTCATTAACATTTTTTTTGTTTATGTTGTCTTTTAAATTTATTTTCAAGGTGTAAAAAGTCATGCTTGTGAGCAATGTGGCAAATCATTTGCTAGAAAAGACATGTTAAAAGAACATATGCGAGTCCATGATAATATCCGAGAATACTTGTGTGCAGAATGTGGCAAAGGTATGTCTAATGCCTTGTTTTCCATTAATTGTGATACTGAATAGCAGGTGAATATCTGAATTAAAACTACTTCCATTCTTAGAATATTGGGAAGGTCCTTGGAGTGCTGTAAATTCTGCATTTTTGAGAGGTAGATTTACAACGGTCTTAATCAGGAGCCTTATGGATACATAAACTACCCCTGATTTTATAAAATTTAGTTTCATGGCCTGGAATACAAAACTGATTTTAATAAATTTTGCTTCTGTCAGATTGAGGAGTGCTTGCCTGATTCCCAATGCATTTACAGCACAAAAGTGAATACAAGTTAATTTTTTCATTCTAGGCTTTTTTCAGGCTTAAGAAATAGACTGATTTCTCTTTGTAATAGCCTGAAGAGTCAAAGTTGCTTTGACTTTTTGAATTGTTGATGTTATAACTTGAGTCTGAACTGGTATTTTAGTGGAAGGCAGTAAGTCTGACATCTCTAATGTTTTGTCTTTGCTGGTCCCTGCTCTTTTGCTTCTTCCTCAGTTGTTACTCAGATGTTTTCCAGAGCATTTGCCTGGAATTAAAATAATAATGATAATGTGCACTGCTACCTAAACAATTAAAAATATGCGATTATGGACACGCAGCAAATATAATCTTGGAGCTCTTGGCTAACAACATGATCACCCTGAGTTCTCTGAAGGTTGGAGCAACAGACTGATTGTCATGCTGTACCCTTGGTCTCACAGGAATGAAGACAAAACATGCACTTCGTCACCACATGAAACTTCACAAAGGGATTAAAGAATATGAATGCAAGGAATGTCACCGAAAATTTGCACAGAAAGTCAACATGCTGAAGCATTACAAAAGACACACGGGTGAGGTCTCTAAAGATGTACAAAAATTGCACTGAATCAGTTGAATGTTTCCTGACAGAACTCTTACCTAGAACAGTCAGAGAGTGTGAGGAGCACTAACAAAAAATATGCACATTCTGCTTTCTGAAAAGTGAGATTTTTGTCCTCGCATCAGCCAAGACCACCTGGTATACAACTACAGTATGTAGTATGGTTGGTTTCATGTTTTGCTATTTTAAGAGAAGTAGTTTTGGTCTAGGGTAGGTCTAGAGTGTTGGTTTTAGTTTAAGTTGGTCTTCAGGTTCTTGTTTCCCAAAACAAACTTTTACCTCCCACATCAATTCCTCTTGGATTCATTTTCTGTGAGATACAGTGGCATGGCTTAGATAAACATAGCTGGTGATGCTGGGCTGCTTTTACTTGTTTGGCTGGGGTTTTTTTTTTACCCAATAATATGAGACTCAGAATTGTCCCAGATACCTGAGACTATTTTTACTCCCATGCTAAATGTGCTCTTCATGCAGGAATCAAAGATTTCATGTGTGAGCTCTGTGGCAAGACGTTCAGTGAGCGAAATACAATGGAGACTCATAAGTTGATTCATACAGGTAAATCCTCTAAAAACCAGTATCCAAAGACAATAGCTTAACTTTGTTCCTAGGCTTGCATATAGACTTGCCAGTCTTGGAACCAGTGTTACACGTCATGTGACCAACATAAAATTGTTCCTCTTGTTGTGATGCTGACAATACGATACTCATCTTTGGGGGCTGTTGCTAACAGCATTTCCTTCCATCTGCCTCCAGTAGGAAAACAGTGGACATGTTCAGTCTGTGATAAGAAGTATGTCACTGATTACATGCTACAGAAGCACATCCAGCTCACTCATGATAAGGTAGAAGCCCAGAGCTGTCAGCTGTGTGGGACGAAGGTTTCTACCAGAGCATCCATGAGTCGACATATGAGGCGTAAACATCCAGAGGTGAGTTAGTTTGGCAGGTAGACTGTGGGGTGATTGGTTTTTTTTGTTAGTTTGTTTTTTTGTTTTTTTTTTTTTTCTTTAAGAAAGTTTATGGCCCTCAGTGACTTGAAAGGAATTACTATTTTTTTCTTTTTTCTCTTCTTTTCTGTTCTTTTGGAGCCAATTTTAGGTAGTGTCTGCTAAGCGTGCATTTAACTGAATCAGCCCTTTCGTGATGTTAGTTCCAGTGGTAAACATATCTGATTGTCAGTACCTAAAAATGAAGTTGTTCTGATTGTTTTAAATCCCTTTTCTTTTCCTGCCTTAGCTTAAATGTATATTTTTTCCACGGTTTGTCTTCATGCATTAGAAAGTATAATTGATTCTTTTTCTCTATTGTGTTCTCTGTATTCAGAAGTGATCTGAAAGAAGTGGTGAACAGAGAGGTGATGGCAGTTTCTGCTGATGATACAATATTATTCTTAGTATTAAAGATGAATGCTGACTGTAGAGTGTCTGGATTAGAGGGATGTTTTGTCTGACCCCAGTGGGGCTTTTTGTGTTCTAAATTTCTGAATAGCTGTGCTGTTTCTCCTCAGCATTTCTTGTTTAGGTCGACTAAGGCTTGTCCATTCCCTTGGAGGCTGGTTTTTTTTTTTGCTACCAATTTGTCATTAGGATTGCTTTGCCTTGAACTATCCCTATTTTTTATCATCATGACTGGGAAGGAAATCAACAAAAAGCTTTGTTACTGATTTATTGAATTAAAATGCAGCTAGGTATCTGCAATCCTGAGGGCAGTTTGTCTCTTTTGATAAGCTGAGAAGTATAGATTGAGCTGAAAATCATGAAGTAGGATGCAGTTGATATGTTTATAAATAGAAATGTTAAAATTATTTTTCAAACACATTGTTAGTTTTCTGTAGCATTCATTACTTCCAAGTGGGTCATGTTCTGTCTAGAATAGGAAAATAAACGTATTCTTCTATTGCTGTCTTTAAACTTTGCCGGTTTTCAGCAAGAAGGAGAAGATTATATGCCATGGGGTTACTTTAAGAAGAGACACGGTTAGATCCCTTCTGTTAAATGATACGTGTAAAACGTTAGATTACATCATATTTGCTTTGTGACAGGATTTATTATGGCAATGCTGCATTGTTTGACTTTGGTAAGCACTGCTGCCATTCACCAGCCGGTACCTCACTGTCCACAGATTCTTTCGGTGAGGATTGATGATTTAGAGCAGCTGCCAGAGACGACTACCATTGATGCCTCCTCAATTGGGATCGTTCAGGTAAATTCGCCATGGCAGAACTCTGGTACCAGCAAGGTTCCAGGCCTACCTGGGGTGAGGCGGGGACATCACCTTTTTGGTACATATTGTAGCTGGGCGTAGGCTGACGGGCAAAGAAGATGCTCTTTTAGAGAGTCAGCCCCAGCTTAACGTGTATAAGCAGATGCAAGCTGCTGATCTGTTTTGTTGTATAATGCGGGCGCTGGTAAAACAGAGGTAGTTACAAGGTGAGGTCTCATTCCCTGAAATCAGGCTTTTGCTAAAGTTTGTTTCTTCATTTGAGAATCGACAGTAAACCAACTTCAGGTGATAGTCTCTTGCTTGGAACTTCACTAAGCAAACTGACTTGATGTCTTGTTTGGAAATGTGTTACTCCAGCCGGAGTTAGCCCTGGAACAGGGAGAATTACCAGAAGGGAAACAGCATATGAAAGCTCCTAAACGTGGCCAGAAACGAAAACAAAAGTCTGGTGAGGAGGAGGAAGCCCAAGTGCCTGAGGACCATGCCTTCAGTGAATACACAGAGAAGGAAAGTGAATTCACAGGGAATGTTGGAGATGAGACTAATTCAGCTGTACAGAGCATCCAGCAGGTGAGCTCCAGTAGCAGGGTGATGGGTAGCAGGCATTGCTTAGAGGGATAATGCTTCTTTTTTCCTAAAAGCAAACGCAAAAGACTGGTCAGAACATTTAGGGCTAATTTGATAAATTGTGATAATACAAAGATGAACAGAAACTTTAAAAACCCAAGGAGTTGGACCAGTAAGCTCCTCCTGTTTGTTTTCATTTCCTTTGGTGTTACCATCCCCTTCTTTGGCAGGTACCACTAGCTGGCTGAAGCTGGGACTACACATGTGAAAGTGAATTCAGCTGCTTGTTCAGAATGTTGCGTATGCCTCCCTCCCATTACCTTCTCATTTCTGTGCTTGGAAGTTGTTGTATTCCAAGCTTTCTGTGTTCCCCTCTGTCTGTATGACACTTCTTGCTGGCAGTAGCAAGATAAGAGCCCGGCAGCACTCAGGTGATCCTTCTTGATGCTTGACATTTGGTAGTCAGGTGCCAGACAGAAGGCTGAGGTTACCTTTCTGTTTTTCTGCAGGTGGTGGTGACCCTTGGTGACCCAAATGTCACAGCCCCTTCCAGTTCTGTCGGGCTGACAAATATCACTGTTACCCCCATTACAACGGCAGCCGGAACCCAATTCACAAACCTCCAACCGGTGGCTGTGGGCCACCTGACTGCACCTGAACGCCAGTTACAGCTGGACAACTCCATTCTCACAGTGACGTTTGACACCGTCAGTGGTTCCGCCATGCTGCACAACCGCCAAAATGACATTCAGATCCAGCCGCAGCCAGAGGCAGCCAATCCTCAGTCTGTGGCCCATTTCATAAACCTGACCACCTTGGTGAACTCCATTGCTCCGCTCGGGAACCAGATAGCAGAACAGCATCCTCTGACATGGAGGTCAGTGCCTCAGACTGATGTCTTGCAGCCCCAGGCACAGCCAACGCAACAGCCCTCGGGACAGCAACAGGTTCAAACAGAGCAGCAACAACAGATGTATAGCTACTAATTTATACTTTGAAAAGTTTTGAAATGGACAGTACTTGGAGACAAAACCACAGAGACTTTTGGAAAATTTCTAATAGGATTGTTTGCTGGATACCAAACAGAGATGGGAAAATGTTTATACAATGAAATGTAAGCTAAAATTGGCATAGCACCCTGCAACACCCTAATCTTGAGATTCTCATGCTGTCTCTAGACCTTGCACTGTCTTAAAAAAAAAAAAAAAAGGAAAAAAAAATCTCACCACAAATTTAGCACCCCCCTTGCACTATGTATTTTGTGCAGCAAGATTGAGATTTGACAGGAACATCATCATACATCTTAACCAAAGCAGGGAAATCCTAAACCTGACAGCACTGGTGATTTACAAAACCTTTTCAGCCATCCCATGCCACTTCTTTTCAGTCTGGAAATAACATGCAAAGACCTTGTTCACGGTGAGGTGGAATGCACTTGGGGTCAGCTGGTAGAGACTGAAATGTAAAGACACAAATGGGCAAAACAATAATTTTCTTGGGTTTTATCTTCTTTAGGTCTTGTATCTAACAACGTTGGTAAAGTAGGTGGAGGTTGGGGCTTTTGGGGTGGGGATGAGTGTGATGTGGAAGAAAATATACCAATTACACAAAGTATTTCCATTTTAGTCACGGAAGAAGCCCTGTACCCATAACACAGTGTTAGTACTACTTGAATCAGATAGCTGGTCTAATGCTAAAGCAACTTTTCTGGTCTTCTAGTGAAGTTTGAATCAAACCAGTTATGAACTGAAAAAAGAATGTGATACATTTTAATGTAATTCTCCAAAACCACTCTTTCAATCTTGCTTTTTAGCTCATAGGCCTGAAGAGCAATCAGTCCCCTTTGATCAAGTTCAGGATGTGAATTTTTTTCAATTAGTTTTCTTTCATCGTGTAATAAACATTTGAGAAAGCATTCTTTTTATATATATACACATATATATATATAGCCTTTGTACTTTACTGTGTGTTCTTGGTGAGTATTTGTGTGGAAAAAAATGCTACTAATACGATACCTTTTTTTTTTTTACCCCCATATTTCCCTTTCTCACAGAAATAATGTATGGATTCTGTTTCTTCTGTTTCCAAACGTATTTCCAAAATTCATAGCCACACAAGGTTGTGTGAAATGCAAGAAAAAAAGAATGTCTGAAGCGTCTTCTGCCACATGGAGGCAGTGTGCCCTAGTGTATGATGGGCAAGGTTTGCATGGCTGTTGGGGATATAGTGGGTTGGGTCAAATACATCACTGCTGATACTACACTTTCATTCCATTCTCTATACATTGATGTGCAGTCTGGACTTTTGCATGTCAAGAAGATAGTACCTTTCCCACAGAGAAAAAGCAGCTGACATCAAAAAGGAAAAAAACTTTAAAAAAAAACCTTTAAAGAAAAAAAAAAAAAGTTGCTGCCTGGAATCCTGAAAGGCAAATCTGTCCTTCCAGCTATGGCTGAAGAACAAGGTCCTTTGGGGGGGGCAGACTGAGCCACAGAACTGTGCTAAAGGTTTTTGCTGAGGATAAAGCAGCTGCTGTGTTTGACAGTGAAGATAGATTAATGGTTGTAAAAATCCTGTCTGTGCCTATCGTATTTATGAAAATGTTATGTGTATTAGCAAAATATGAGTAGGAATGACTTCAGCTTTGAAAGTCTATCAACATGGACTACTTGACCCCTAAAGGATGCCTTATAATCTCTGCAACAAATTCTTCCAAAGTATAAATGTCTGGATATTAAAATTAACCTCCAATAGTTTTCTTGGTGACACAGCAGTGTCCCAGAGGCTCAGCGTGCTAGGCTCCGCGTAAAGCTTAGTTGCAACAGGACGTGAATAGGAAAGGGGTTTCTGGTGGCAGATTTTGTGTGTCAGGAGCAGAACTACTTTTCTGTAAATGTCAACAAGCCTATAAAATGTCTGCATGGGAGGGACCTGTATTTGATAGGACAAAGATGCATATCAGAAAGAGAAAACATCTTTTACTGGTGTGGGCAAGAGAATTTTTCATCCCGAGCCCCTTCTCTCTTCCTCACAATACCATGAGGTCCTGTAATCTTATGAGCCTCCCAGTATCCTAAGAGAAGTGCAGTTTTATGTCTCTCTGTCACCTGGATTATTTCACCACTGGCTTGAGCTGGTAAAGTTTCTCCTTACCTATCCTGTCCACAGATGCTTCCCCTTCACACCAAACCCACTGGTGAAGAGGAAGCTAGGTTTTATTTATGAAATGTTGTTTATGTACTTGAAAGTACTTGAGACTTCCCACACACACACACCCCATGTGTGGTGCCTAATCGGTAAAGGCACGTTATCTTTTTGGCAGGGTGCTTTGAAGGAAAAAAAAGGGCGGGGGGGAAGAGCAAATGTAGAGGTCCTATGTTAAGTTGTTATGGTAAATAAAAGACAGCTAACATATAAAAAAAATCCCTATATACGCACACACATGGAGGGTTACAGTGCTGCATGTGGAGTTTCTAGAAGATCAGGGATTTGTTTAGACATAAATGGTGATTATGCTTTTAAGTGGGGAAGAAGAGGGGTTTTTCTCTTAGCTGTGGAGTGAGTGCACCTGCTCTATGTTAACACTACCGATAGTAGCATTCATGATGCATTGAATCAACCTGCATCATTTTAACATGTAATTGCTTATTTGATAAGAATTGCATATGGAGGTAATCAACCATTATAGAGACCTCTCTGAGTTCACAAAACCTCCTTACTCTAATGGGATCCTCTGGTACTCTGCACCCTTTCACCACCGAGCATCCCTCCCATGCCAGCTGGTCCGCATAATTCCATCCAGGCAAGCCAGCATCTTACCTGTCTGATAATGATTGATTCTGGCTGATTTAAAAAGGAATGACCACACAATAAATGCTTGGGTGTTGGTGGTCACACAGAAAAAAAGAAATGGCTCTCTTCAGTCTCTCAGTATCCCCAAAATCATAGAACAGTCCAGGTTCGCAGGGACCTCGAAAGGTCATCTGGTCCAGCCTTTTTTTGGAAAGGGAGCCTAGAGGGATTATCCAGCACCCTGCCCAGTTGCATCTTTAAAGCTTCCAGTGACAGGGAATCTACTGTGTCCCTGGGGAGGTTGTTCCAGTGGATGATTGTTCTTAATGTAAAAATTATCTTAAATAATATTCTGCTTCAGAAGGGAAAAATACAACCAGTGGGAGGGCTTTGACTGGCCAGGCAACAGAAAGTTCTCTAAAAACTGATCTTCCCAGAGCATTCCTTTTAGCAATGATCTTATTGCCCTCTACAACTACCTGAAAGGAAGTTGTGGTGAGCTGGGGGTCGGCCTCTTCTCACAGATAACTAGTGACAGGACAAGGGGGAACGGCTGCAAGTTGCGCCAGGGGAGGTTCAGGTTGGAGATGAGGAGAAAATTCTTCTCAGAAAGGGTGGTCGGGCATTGGAATGGGTTGCCCAGGGAGGTGGTGAAGTCACCGTCCCTGCGGGTGTTTAAAGAAAGGTTGGATGTGGTACTTAGGGACATGGTTTAGTGGGTAATAGGTGGTGGGGGGACGGTTGGACTGGATGATCCTTGAGGTCTCTTCCAACCTTAATGATTCTATGATTCTATGATCGTGACTTTCCCTGGTACCTTAGCATCTCTCGGTGTGATTTTGTTCTTACTACTGTTGTTAACATCCCTATGAGAACAGAACTGCAACATGAAAAAAACCCTCAAATTATTCTGGTTTTGTTTCAAACAAATTGTTTTGTCTGGAGACATTAGAAATTGATGCCTTTTCAGACAGAACTTACCTTGGACAAGTAGTGAATGTCAGCTGCTCTCCCAACTAAGCCTTTTTCAGATGAATACCAAAGTTAGATTGATGCTGTTTCAAACTGCACAAGAAATAGAACTACGTAAGGGATGTGCAATCTGAATTTCCTTTGCCAATTTGTTACTAGCCTTTTCAGCTCTAGGATGTGAAGGTTATTGTTTTCAGCCCTGTGTTGGAGATTTTGCATAACAACTGTTCAGTAACAAACTGGAATTACTTTGAGCCAAAGGAGTGATGTTGTGTAGTGTTCTGTATTGTCATTGTTTATTGCTAAGTCTATTATTTAATTGAATGCTGTCTGTGGCACGTGGGCTCTGAAGTAAAGGAGCATCGAGGTACAGAAAACCTTCCTCTACTAGTGTTATTCTTTTCTGGTCCTTAATGCATCTTTTTTTTTTTTTCTTCAAAACACATAGGCTGGCTTCAGAAGCAATAAGCATTCTCATAGAACTTTGTACATCCCACAATATACAGAAACATGGGATAGCATTCTAAAATATTTATTGTGTAGCGTGTTACTGGGTAGTAACAGAAAGCAGAGGAGACTGAATCCTTGACTATGGCCTGTGGTGAGTTCTCTCAGGAAAACCTACTGTATGAAGTGCTATTACACTCTAAAATTAAACTTTTCTTTTTAGATGTGCCAGTATAAAAAGTGAGTATTTTTGCAGAAACTTAGCAGTCAGTCTCCTATCTAACCAGCTATGTTTCTCTACCTTTTCATTGTTCCGGAATCTGTTTTAACAGCTAGGCAACAGTTGAATCTGTTCTAGAACTGAATTTTCTGTCAGTTTGTCAGAGTGATTTAGTGGTGTTCTGCATACATAAAGATGCCTCAATTTCTCATCTTGAAGACTAGGAATGGGAAAAATGTCATACATCCAAATGACAATAATATAAAAACTATACGTAGAACATGAAAATGGATAGAGTAAATAGCTTTGTTAGTACTGCTTTATGAATTCTTCTTTGGTAATGAGATTTGCTCAGTGCTGTTTAAGGTAATAATAATGTCACTCCTAATGACTTTTGCCCTTACATTTATTAATGAGATAGGAATACCTCTTGGAAAGACCTTTAATCCTTTGTATTTTTGGCATGCCTCTTCGCAGTGGTTGTGTGTGTTGGCATCATCTGGTGTAAAGAGAGAAGGAAACATATCAGAGGAGGAGGATGCTGATCCACACCACGATGCAGAGCAAAGCTCTGCTTGGAGCAATTTTGGAGACAGGCACTGCAGCCAAGTGACTCGCATCTGTGAGATTAGTTACCAACGTTTGTTTTGACGCAAGGGCTTTTGCCTTACAGCAAACCCAAAGTGTCATGTTGGCAACAGGAGAAAGAAACACTTTTTTTTTTTCTATCATATTTGTCAGCAACTCTGACCTGAGAGCTGGAAGCAATGAAATACATTGGAAGTGCAGAAAAAGAAAAAAAAATAGCTGGGAGAACACATACTTGGCCTGCTGTGCCGAACTGTATGGTAAGTTGTGGTGGATGCAGTGCTGTTAACTAAATGTTAGTGATTGCGTTTTGGTGCTTCTTCTCTAGCAGAACCTATACTGTTACTTGTATAGGGGAAAGCATTAGTTTGTGTTCAGTTTATCATAAATTAAATTCAAAGGTAAAACATGCTCAGTGTTATATGCGGCAACATGCAGAAACCAAAGAATAAAATGCTCAGATGGTAAGAGAATGGAGCAGGTCCCCATTCCATCACTTTCAGGAAGAGCGAAAGCAAGGTTGTGGGCAGCGTTCTCTGAAGCGTGACCATCCTTTCTCACGCACAGAGTAGGCGGGCTCTGTTGTGTACGTGATGGCTGCATGCAAGCTGGGAACAGGAGTGTCATCGAGGGGATGATACTGGAATAGAGAGGTGTGTTTTACAATCAAAAGCCAACAACATCAAATCAGCTCATTAAGGGAAAGGATGGGGAAGCTCTAACAGCAGTTCCTTGCTGTTCCAAGGTGAGGGCACTAAAAAAAGAATGGCTCTCAAGCTGTTACACTGGCTCTATTGTGGGTAGGCAAAAAAAAAAATTAATTAACTGCATATGTGAGCTCCTTTCTCTCCACACCCGTGGCTGTGTTAAGGCCCTACTATGAGCTTTCAAAGGAATAAAGACCTTTGACTGACTGACTGACAGATGGCACCCGTGCCCAAAGGCCCTACTTACACAGAATTCAGGATTGGTTTTCAAAGTAAATACGGGTAAATAGGTTGGGGTATTTGGGCAGGAGCGGGTTCTTTTTGGAGGTATGTCTTGTAAAGTTGATATATTGCCCTCTTGTGACATCCATACTGACGCAAACAGAAGATTTTTGCTGAAGAGACAGTGGAAACAGTGACAAAGCACCATTTTTTAAAACGCAAAAGAGAAGAGCTTAGATTGCATAATCGAAGAGAAGAATGAGAAACTTTGTCCTGAAGGCAAATGCACCTTCTTCTCATTCACTCTTCTCCCTTTTCCACTACCTTTTTTTCCCATGAAATACATGCAGATCCCAACACGCACTACGTTTTCCTCCAGGCATGATATACTTGTGTGGTTATTTAAGTAAGAAGTGGGTTGACTAGAGATATGAGACGTTCCTGGCAGAAAAGTCTTGGAGAAGAGTGCTCTATTTACTGCTCATGTTTTAGGGTAATCCAGTCACCCCGAGAGCATTTCTCGTTAGCAAAGGGATAGCTGTCGTTCTGATTGTACAGCATTATGCATTTCCTTCTTAATTTACTTGGTCTTCTTACAATATAGCCAGTATTTCTGAGGCTACCTACTTTACAAAATGTCTAGAAATGAAGAGTGGCTTAAGAAGTACTTCAAGTAGAGCCAGCACTTGCTGTAATCAATCAACGCTTACAAGAAATCACAAATCCTGCTTGCACTGGGCACTTACAGAGTCTGGAAGCAGTGACTGACGGTGTGCCACCTCCTATGCTTGGCTACAAAGCCTTCCAGCTCTCAGGGACACGCATTGCCAGCTAACACACTCTGACCTGTAAAGGTGCCTGTGTTTGGTGCCAAGGACAGTGAAAACGGTGGGGTTTAGCCTAAACTAACAGCTGTATAAATGGAAGAATTAGAGGGCGGGCAGTGGTGAATCGGATTGTTCCGTGGTAGCTAACAGCTGTCACAGGAAGATGGTTTTTAACCACCCCAAGTGCCTTGGCAGCCCATCGCCTGCCTCCCTCCTCTGGGCGCTCGGCTCGCACCCGCAGCTCCCCACTGGCACTTCAGCCTCGGCTCCCGCCCCGAAACGGGGCCTGTGCCGCAGCCTGACGGCTCTCCCCGGGGCCCTGCGGGACGTGCCCCTTCTCACCGCCGAGGCCCTCTGAAACTGGGGGGTCCCATGAGCTGCGGGCCCCCGTTAGCCTGCACCACAAACGAAGCAAGATGAATTGAGTCCAGCGGAGGTGCGTGTGCCCCCCGCCCCGTGCCCGCACACGCAGCTGCCTGCACCGAGCAAGGCGTGCGGCCCTGCCCGGCCCCGACTTGGGCAACAACAGGGGAGGAGTTTGAGAACAGGGAAGGAAACCTCTGGGGCTGCCCCCGCACCGACTCCACCCTGAGGTAAAGCCACGGGCTTTATCCCCGCGGGGTAACCCGCCGGGCAACCCGCGGCTCCACCCGCGGAAGAGGGTGCACGCTGGAAAAGCGGCACTCGGCAACGGGGCTGAAAGGTGCCGAAAGCCTGGGCCGGGCACCGCTCCGCCTTTGCTCGGAGAAGGGTGGTGGCGACTCAAGCTCGATCGTTTCCCCCTCGCTGTGAGGGGAGACCCCAACCCGCTCCCCCAGTGCGTTCGGCTTCCGCGGCCGGCGCAGGTGCCCGTTCTTACCTGTCTCGCTCTGCAGCGCCCCCCGCTCCCCCGGGGCCGGTTAGTGCCGTTGGTCAGGCGTGCGGAAAGCCCCTCTGCCCGGGCAGGGCTGGCTTCCCCGCCCGTCCCCCGCCGTAAGCAGCTTACAAGGGCGGCTGAGGCGGGGTGCGGAGACAACAGGGGGCTGGGGGCGGCTGAGGCGAGGAGACAACGGGGTACAGGGAGAGACGCTGAGGGTCCCTGTCGCCATGCACAGGAGGATTTTAAAGTCGCTCCCTGTTTTCCCTCAGGTGGTTTTTGCCTCTTGCCTAGTCAGCTTGTTAGGGTATTGTGGATACCAGCATTGGTCAATTAGATTAATTATAACTTGGAATG
Organism: Psophia crepitans; assembly: GCA_013399095.1. Taxonomy (NCBI): domain Eukaryota; kingdom Metazoa; phylum Chordata; class Aves; order Gruiformes; family Psophiidae; genus Psophia; species Psophia crepitans. Next base: position 467,850 of record VWZZ01000285.1, on the reverse strand, counting down.
TGTTGTTCCAGTAGTATTCATACTGTGTCTGGAATAACTTTAGTAAAGTACTTGTGCATGGATTGTTTCAGGTGTAGCAGTATAAACGGTAGCCGTCTTACCTTGCGGTCGGTCTCTGGGGCCCCAGGTCAGTCGGAGGGGCATTGCCGAAGTAACAGGGCTGGTTGTAGCAGCTGAGGTTAAACGGTGGCAACGTTGGAGGAGTGCCGCTTACAGCCTAAGATGATCAGTTCTCTCAGAAGCTTTCTGGTAGTTAACGAGCTGGTAGGGGAATGCTTCCAGATCGATATTTTTAGTAGTGGGAAGTGTGAAGGTACTGCCGGTTGTGTTGACAGTGTCTGCTTAACACCACTGAGTTGGCACGCTGACTCTGGCACGCTTTTCTGCTTGCACGTGTTTTGTTGGTTTGGTTTTTTTTTTAAGCTGGTATTATGTCAGTGCCTGACTTTTTTTAATCAATAGAATCAGTAGGAGCGTCAAGGAAGACACAGTACAACTTTTATACTGATGCTTTAGGCTATTGGATAGAGCTTGTCTTCCAGATCTGTGTGTGTGGATGAGAAAATGAAGAAACTCCTCCCAGCTGCTTGTTACCATCCTCCTTCCAAAGTCTGCTGCTGACTGAGATCCATCAGCTGATCTGCTTGGAGGCTAGTTAAACCCTTAAAACTCATCCAGACTGCTGGGAATAATGCAAGTAAGGGAGTGGTCCTCTGAGCAGCTGAACTGGCAGATCTTTGAAGGTAGTAACAGAGGGAAGAGTAGGGGGGGTAGAAAATTACTGAGAACACACCTGTATTTTTTAATAAAGCTTGCTATTGTTGTATCTGTTCAGAGTCATGAAAAAACAGTGGAACTATTTCTCCTTGGTTTATATTCCTGTTGCTTCCTTTATACTGATACAAACATACATCCAGTTGAGCAGAAAACTGATTTAACCATCTGTCTATCATTCCCCTCAAGAATTAGCTTTCAGTTGGATCAATTTTCTCATCAGTTCAGTGGCTGGCTGTGCCATTTCCAGAGCTGGATCTCGAGAAGAACAAGAAGGGGCTGATGGAACCAGCCCTGTTCAGCAGGAGCCCGCACTGATGTCAGGCTAAAGTGACTGTGGAATTGCACTCTTGGTAATGGTTACTTTGGCTTTCTGTGTGGAAAGAGGTTTTACAGTATTGCCGTGGAGCTGAATTACAATGAAGGCATCCTCAGCAGATGTTTGGGATGGTGATCATAGGACTCTTGCTGTGTGGTTGTAATGAAAATGTTAGCAACTTGTGGCTTCTGGCAAGGTGTAAATAGTTGCAAAATATGGCCTTATGTTCTTAAAATAATGTACCCAATAATAAAAAAAGAGAAGAAAAAACCCCACAAAACCAAAAATTAATGTCATCCAGGAGTCTGTAATATGAACTGCTGTTTTTACAAGAGAAATTTGCAGAAATGTAATATGATAACTAACACTTCTCTGTACTTCTAAAAATTTTAGGCAATGGTCCTAGGAAGCAAGTTTAAGAACACTGAATTGATACTGCCATGTGAATGGAAAGAATGCTGCTTTGTTGGGAAATGCATGGAGGAATTTTGTAATCATATTGCAGAACACTTGGAAGAGTACCTGCAGCACCCCCTGGAAACAGCAGGTCACTTATGTCTCATCTGTCACACAGATTACGTTGCAGTTTGGAAGATTGTTCCTAGCCTAGAAAATAACACTGACTTCAGTTTGCCTGCACCGCAGATGTTCATAGCTTTCGTAAGGCCCAGCTGCATGAAGCCCAAAGACAAGGGCTTTTTGCTTCGTATCTGATTGTCCTGGGTTTCTGTTTGTACTGGTAGCTGTTACTGAAATGGAAAGAGATTGTAGATGTGATGTCATGAGAACTTCTGCTGAGGAATTTTTTATTTTTTTTTTTAAGACTAAGGCCTCAGCAGGTGCAATTGTCTGAACCAGATTTTAGCAAACTGTTTCTGAAAGGCAGAGGTCTTCCCTTTCAGGAAACCGACTTGCTGCTTAAGAATTCTAAAAGTACTGCTTTTATGAATCTTTATAGAAAAATGGAGACTTTTATTGTTTGTAAAGTATTTGCCTTATTTGGATACATACACTGGTGTTATTTTATGGTGGGTATTGCATTTTGCATCTTTTAAATAGTATTAAATGGACTTAAAAGGAAAACAAAAAAAATCTGATTCTGCAGAAAATTATAGGCAGTCCCTGTGGATGTCATGGCAATAATATACTAGACTTTTTAATATAGCTATTTCGGTTCTTGTGTATCCTGCTCTTTATTCTTAACACTGTAATCAAGTATAATTACAGGTGTAGACATTTTAATTAAAGGTGAATGAGTTTTAATTAAAGGTGAAAAAAGCAGAATTGGACCAACATTAGCAATGTCTCTGTGACCTAAGCTGGAGAGTGTCATAGTATACACCTAAGAAAATACTTATTTTTACAGAATTTTCCTACTGAATCTATGAAGTGCCTTTCTGCAGAAAGTTGTGTTTTGAGGTACAAAGCACTCTTGTATTGCTGCAGTTGTGAGACAGTGGAAAATCTGTTTGCCGATGAGATTTGCAAGTTTTATCTAGTGCGCTGTCATTAGATAGCAATTACCAGCTTCTCTGCCAAGGTTACTTGCAGATCGTGAAGTTATTACAAATGTAAGCGCTGTTGGCGTTCTCACTGTTGTGGCACACGGTTGCAGATTTCATGCAGCATTCTGTTTAGTGATTAATAGGTGGTGGGGGGACGGTTGGACTGGATGATCCTTGAGGTCTCTTCCAACCTTAATGATTCTATTCTATTCTAAAATGTTACTTCTTTCTTGTGTTTAGAGCAGTACCGGTGTTGCTGGAGAAGTTGTGAATTTGGGGTGAAAGATGCCAGAGAGCTGATAACACATGTCAATTTTCACAGTTACCACACCAAACTGAAGTTCATAGGCTCTCAGTTACGGCCATCGCACCACGGTTTGCCGGCGTGTTTGCAGAGCAGCCGTAGCTGGCGTCAGTTAGCAAAGACCTCAGAGGAGTTTGTTTGCCGCTGGGAGAATTGTGATGTAAGTGAAATAAGTTGCAATGTCGCTTTTTTTTTTTTTTTCCTTTCCTAACTCTACTTTAGCATTCTTTGGATTTGACTCACTATTGGGAATTTTTGCTCAACCTTACCTCTGAGCATGATTTCCCACTATCTTTGTAAATAATACATTTTTGCAAATGCTACCATAATAATTATTATGTAAACCACATATTTGCATAGCATGTGCAACCTCAAATTCAAATTTTCTTTCTCTTTATGGTGACTAAAATGATCCTTTTGACAACGATGCAACTTCTCTGGTGTTTTAAGGACATATATTGCAAATTTTAATAGACCCAGTGTAATGATAAATTAATTAACTTTGTAGCTTGTACAGAGGTCTGGAGTGTTTATTGTTTGTCTGAAGAAAGCCAAGAGAGTATTGGATGTTTCCTTGGTGAGTTGGAAATGTTTAGATTTTGGGGTTTTTTTTGTAGTGGTTTTTTTTTGTGTTGTTGTTACTGGGACAGAAATCAGACATTTGCAACAGGCTGTTCATACAAGTCTGGTGTTCTAATGTGACCAAGGTTGGTTTCAGCTAAAAATGGTTTGTATATTGACCATTTATTGGTGTCCTGTATTAAATAAAGTCATTGTTTATTCAGTTTCAACTGTGCTGTTTCTGTATCACGTAAACCAAGATGATTAGCAGTTGCTGTCTTTCTTTCTTTTTTTTTTGACAGTGTTTACATAAATACTGCTGCCTATATAAATCTTTTTATGCTTCTTGGAAGTGTTCATTACAGATGAAAAGTGGCTTTGTATTGATGTGACATTGTAGGGGGGGTACCTTCTCTGTCACTGTTAGTCTCAGAACCCAAGCCGTTATTTATGGTTAGTAATCGTTACCTTTGCATCCACAAGTGTGATGCCTTGCAGATGACATTTTCTTACCATCCCCTCATGTGTAGCTGTTGAGCAAGATAGTTTTTAGACAGTTTTGCTGCACTACTTTGTTCTCTATCTGGTCTACACTAATTTTTTCACATTGCATAAGTGATATAACAAAGCAAAATATTGGCAAAGAAGAAAAAACTGAAGTGAATTGTACTGTGGAAATCAGAAAAATTGGGAAACTAAACAATTTTGCAAACCTCATGCAAATCTGGTGTAGGTTTAGTAATGTTGAACTACAAATCAAAACAAAAACTTGAATGTTTTTCAAAGGCCGTTGATCCTTTTTGCCTTATGTCTCTCTAAACTTCTCAGTGATTCATGGGCCATCATCCTTAAATCCTAGTTCTCTATTATGCATGACTTTTTCATATCAAAGTTGTGATAAATTAATTTTATGACATAAATTATGCTTTTTAAGGTTATAAACAAATACTAATGAGAATGAAACTATTTCCATGCAAGGGCATGTCAGACTGTGGTGCTTTGCATGGGTATTGTATCCCTCACGTGCATTCACATTGTTGAATCAGAATAGGTGTGGTGTTTGAGTAAATATACTGTAGTGATGGAGTGAAATTGCTTTTGTTTTCTGATGTTGGTTATAGCCCCTGCTTTGCTTTGCTAACCTTCTCCTCACGAGGTCTAAAGTTATTTCCAGTTTCCTCTTAACATTTCACCTCACTGATTGTTTGTGCCATAGCATAAATAAAAGGTGAGTGTTTCCTCAGCTGTATGTTATTACCGAACAGAATGTCTAGAAATATCCACTTGGCTCTGAATTTAGAATATCTATACTCACATACCTCTCTCCATTAATTTTTCTTTACGTGAAACAAGGAATGACATAAAGATCTGAGAGTGAAGTTTATAGAGAGAGGTTATTCTGTTGAATCAATCAGTGAGAAACTGCATCTCTGTAAATAAAGGCTTTTATTTACTAGTGCATTAAGCATGGAAGTACTCCATTCTCTCCTTTTTAAAGCTATGAGCCTAAACATATAATACAGTGTTATTTATGATAACTTTTGGATTGTTTGCATAGTTTTCTTTATAACAATACTTTGCAATCAATCTTGTTGCCATTATGTCTCATAGCTTGTAGGAATTGTATTTCTTATGGTAGTTCTTTTTTATTATTAATGCTTTTTAATACATACCAGTCAATCTTTACCTGCATACTGCTATGATTGATCTATTTTAAAAATGAAGAGGTTCAGAAAAACTTTAAAGCCATCAGAACTTGATTTTGCTGCACCTGTCAGTAAGCACAGTCTTCTAAAAAATCTTGCTTAAAAATAGAAGAAAAATCTTCCCGTTAGTTGATTTCATGTTTCATTTTTCATTTTTTTAAGTGGGCGGTTTTGGCTGATGGAATCCTTCAGTCCACAGCGTTTTGCTAAGTCTTTTTATACATGTTTTTTCAAGTTCAAACTATGTTCTGAATTTTATTAATTAAAAGAATGTTTCCCAACTTAGTAGGCAGGCCAGACTAGACCCAGGAGGTGGGGTAGGGCACACTGTGAAAGAGGAGAACTTTGAGGGCAGGGAAAACTGCTTACCTTTCCCACCCTCCTGCAAATATGTTCCCACAGTTATGAATATAATTCTCTTTGAAAATCACCCATACAACTTGCTCCGACTCTTGTGGTGCCTCCTACCGTGTCAGGTTCAGTTTCCTCAAAGGTAAAGCTTCTGACTCAGGCAACAGCCCCAAAAACTCTCCTATTTACATATAAAGGAATATTCAAGAAGGTTCCGGCAAAACACTTAAAGAAATAGTGCCAACAAATTAAAACGGGTTTAACCCCCGTACGGTTACTCTGGTTAAGAAGAGAAGAGGTTTTCAGTCACTGTCTAGCTCAATACTTTTAGTTGATTCACCTTAATATGCCTGTATGTTCTCATATACACAAGACCTTGGATTTCTCAGATCGTGTTTCAAGACCTTCAGAGGAAATAAGGGCTTGTCGCCCTCAGGGAGCTCTTGTGAAATACGTTGGTGTATGAATTTAAAATGCAGCGGTTTGCCTGCATTAACTCCTCATGTGAATGCTCTGTTCTGCACACAGAAGGCCTAGCATCTTAGTTTAATCCACTCTACTAAGATTAGGATGATTAAAAACAGATAATACTAAATAAGTAGCGTTCGGGTTGGTGGGTGTTTTTTAAAAATTATATTTCTCTTTAAAAAAAAAACCCAACACTGTTTCAGTTGGAATCGACTGTATGTTATCTGCAGTGGCAATACCAGCCTAAGGAGTGGCATTGGTTTCCCATTTCCTCTCTCCAGTATTTTGATTTGATTTGAAGCCAGATCAATTCTTTGTCAGAAATCAATGCCTAGCCTTACAAAGTTGTGCCGGCACAACAGAGAGGTTAAGGGCTTAAATTATTGGGAACCGAGAGGAATACTTTGAATTGCGACTGATGACAGTATGCAGTTGAATTACACTCTGTGCTACTCGAAGAAGGTGCAATATGCAGTCTACTTTCCCTCTGCAGGTGTGGATTTTTGTGGAGTGAGGCAGAGGCTAATTAAGGTTTAGTTCCCCCTTGTCACATAAGTAGTGACTCGTGGAGTGCTGTGTCCATAACACCTAATTCAGTTTAATCATTGTGCAGCCTTCCCATTTCTGTTGGAATTACCTGCACTGCCCTCATAGCCTCCTCATGAGTAGGAGTGGGTAAAAGTGAAGCGAGGGGGAAGGGGAAAAATATACCGAAGAAATAAATCGATAGAAATACGTTAACAGATGCATCGCTGCCCCAGAGAATGAGTAGAGTTCACTCAATTAGTCTAGACAGAGTTTTCAGCTTCTAGATGGTAGATAATTCAGGACCTTGTTTGTGTGGTGAATACTGCAGAATGTTCTACATTTTTGTACTGGATGTAATTGTCTCGGTGTTGGGGTGAGTTAATTAAATGTTACTGCAATATTACTGGTGTCTGTTTGGTTTCTAAAAACACTTAATTCTCTGTTCCTGTCAGTTGATTTCCTGCCAAAACTATCTGGTCTTTTCCATCCTTCTCTTTGGTTTTTAGGTTACTTTCAATAACCCAGTGTGGTTTTATCAACATGTTGCTATTCATGCTTATGCTGCTGAGGAAGAAACTGTTACAGATCAGAAGCAAGCTGTTTATTGCCACTGGAAAGGTAGTTCATATTTAAAAAAAAAAAATTCAGAAAGTATTTTACTGCCAGGTTTCTTATAAAATTCACTTAGTGCTACGTATAGCATAGGAACTTGTGAGACATCGTCAGATATTTTTTCATGTATCTTAAACAGTTTCAGAAACATTTCTATTTTATAGGCACCATGAGCTAACTAAAATAGTTCATGTCATCCATTGGGTTGCACACCCTCAACTCCCAATTAGTCAAAGGTGAGAATTGCCAGTACTGAACAGAGTTGGGTTTTCTCCTAATTCTGCCTGTGATTGATAGTTCATACACCATTCAAACTGACTTTTCACTTGTATTCTACCACTCAGGATCAGGGATGTCTCCCTCATGATAATGTTTCATGGTGAGCTCATGGTGAGCTTGCTCTTTGCTTCCCTTCTTCTGTTCCCTTCAAATCAAGGGAAGGACACCTGTTGCCATCCTAGTTTTTCTCAACTCTATGGTGAGAAAGAGCATTTTTTTAATTAATTCTCTATACTGCTGGCTACCTCTTGTCTTAAAATTATTGTCATGGCTTCAAAGCTGATGTTCTGCCCTTGGCTGTGTTGTAGATGCCACATTCCATTGACAGTCTTTCATAGCAGATGCCTTGATTGTTTGAGTAAGGGCTAAACTATGGACTGTCATTTGATGTGCATGCCATTCAGCTTCAGACTTAAAAAGTATATGAACAGAACCTCTCCAGAGGTTCTGAAGAAAAGACTTCCTGTTGAAGAATAGTGAGACAATTTGTAGGACTCTGGTCCTGCAACAGATCATTCTGTGCTTGCTTTATACCTGTCAATTTGGCTATGTCTTGTAAAATGTGTCAACAAAGTCCAGGTTGGATTGGAATCCTCTTGATGAACCCCCCAGATATGTGTCTTTTCAATTTATGGGTTAAAGTTACTTTTTCCGTTAGCTATTCACTAAAATGATGGCAGAATCCCATCAGTGGATGCCAGCTGACGTAAATTTGTTCCTTTTCCCTTATGAGATTGGCTGACAGATACACCTTTTTTTTTTTTTTTTGGTTGGGGAACTCACACCAGTGATCTGATGGTGCAGAACCTGTAGTCCTTAGAGGAACAAACCCCACCCATCAATGTGATCATGGCTTTAGAAAATACAGCCCGTTAGGACAGGTGAGGGGACTCCTCTGGTTGTATACCCTGCACAGCAGAAGGGGGAAAAGGGAAATGCAGAACAAAAGGGGTATGATATGTCTTTAAATATGTTGAAGAAATGCCCTGCTGTTAGGAACAGTGAAGTCACCTGTTTTCCATGTCTGTGCTAGAAAGGATGGAGAAATAATGAACTTCAGTTGTAACGAAAGGTGCAAGTTGTAAGTTAGGACAGCCATTTTAATAGGATATTTTCAAATACTGTAGCATTTACTTGTTGAAAATAGAGGTGGTTTATCACTGGGGAACTGAGATAACCCCTTTTGAGACCAAGATGTAAATGAGCCTGCCTCGGAACAGAAGAATAGGTCCTGGGTTTGTGTGTCTGTTGTAGTCTGTGATCAGGGAGGTGCTGTACACTGGAAAGTAACATGCGATATCATCATGTCCAGGCAGTGAAAGACAACTGTGCATTCACACCCCCCAAACTTAAGAAACAAGCACAGGCCAGTGAGGCCTGATCTCTGTGAGGAAGCAGTTGACACGGAACCGGGATGACAGATAGAAAGCGATCAGTCTTTTCCAGGGACCATCATACTGATGGTGCTAGTTGGTGGTGTGAGTTAGTTTGAACTTATTTGTGAGGGCGCAGCAAGAGTGGGCTGCTCTGCAAGAGAAGGCAAACTGGGAGTTAAGGGTGATGGTTAGGAAGGCAGGGACTGCTAGCAGGGTGCAGTCTCACAGAACCTGAACAAGAACAACACAGCAGGTGTGGTGGTGCTAGCCAGGGTCAGTCACAGCGCAGTGATTACCAGCCAAGTCCACTGTGAGACAGGTCTGAGGTCAAGCCAGGACATCCAGACAGCAAGTCAAAGGCATGGTCAGTGAGGTGCAAGACCCTGTGCAGCACACCTACCTACAGGGTGGCCAAGTGTAGCTCCCAAGCCAGAGAGCCCAGGGTGTGCGAGTGGAGGCCCTAGAGGGGGCTTCTCCCTGCTCTTTCTCACAACTTACCTGTTTTCACAGAAGTGTGATTGAAGCTTGAACAGCATCACCGTATTAGAGCAGACCTCAAACATGGGCAACTAAACTCTTAGATGTGTGGGAATTGGCTGCGGAGGAGGACTGCAGGGAGACATGGCTACAGGCTGGGCAGGGCAACCAGAGGCTGTTGGTATACTTAGGGCCCTGGCAGAGTTCACAAAGAAGCAATGTAAGAGAGAAATTCAGTCTGGTGTCACATTTTTAATCTGGAGCTAAACGGAGGCAGAAATCTTCATGTTGCACTAGAATAATCAGTCCTACAGCTTGTGATACAGACGTGGGAATTTCTTCTGTGGCCCCACCTGATCAGAAGTACCCTGTACACAGTAGAGGTAAAAGGGACACTGACGATCCTGTTTCCTCATTGTAGGCAAGGTGAGGTTTTAGGATTTCCTTTCCTTTTTAATAAGGAGTCAAGAGTTCTGTACCTTTACTATGTATGTTAATCTGGAGCTCAGAACTCCTTTCCAGGAAGTTGCCAGTGTTCTACCCATTGGAGTGGATGTGGGTTGCTATCGAGGCTATTACATTCTCTTGTTCTACTTGAGAGAACGTCCCCATGAATAGTGGAAATGGAACTCATGATGCACCTACTTGGTTAAATGAACTAGACAAATCCTTTTATGTTGAATTAATTTTATGTATGTATTTCTGAGACCTAAAGGTCTCCAACCTGTTGTGGAGTTTCATTCACTTGAATCGTTTGTCGTCCACAAAAGAATATTTTCTATTTCCCTACCTCTTGCTCTTGAATTTGAATTTAATCCCTCTTGATTCTTAAGTCTTTGGGTCCAGGCTATTGTTTCACTTTTCTGAAAAGGTAGCTTTCTGCATAGCTGTTTTCTTTGTTAGGTAGATGAGACAAACTCATGGCTGCTTCTCCTTCTGCGACAGGGTAGGCTATTCCTTCACGTCAGTCTGAAGTTTTGTTCTGAAAGTAGTTCTTTAGCTCCATTTACACCAATATATTGAAGTCCTAGGGATTTTCCCCTCATGTGTCACATATCAATAGCCAGAGCTTTCTACTTGTGCAGTTAAAACTTGCACTGTGGCCATAGTACCAGACTGTTCCTGAGCTCAAGAGATCTGAGGATGTAACTATTTATATGCAAAGATTGGTGGGTAGCTGATTGCTTGTGGTTAACCACTATGTGAGTGCATATGTAAAGATAGAAAATGTGAAGATAAAAAAAAAGAGAGGTCAGTAAGCGGGGTTCTTGGAAATGTACAGTTGGCATGTATTCACTACCCCGTCTTGTTCTCCAGAGACCATGAAGATTGCTGAAGTTCTGTGATGGGGGGGATGGATGGGGAGACAAGCACAACAGAAAGAGTAATAAATATTATCTCTATTCTGCTGTATGAACATTCATGTGGAGTCAAAACCTTTGATGCATGAGGCTAGAACGTATAGCAGCGTGTGTTCTCTGCTGATTCAAAATTGAAATTTTCATAAGAAGGAAATCTGGCCAATATGTCGTGAAGAATTTTGATTACCAACAAATAATCTGGCTTTGGAATGGATATTTGCAGGCTTAAATGTCACATTATGTTTGTAAAACCAGGCTGATACTATTTATTTTTTTCCTAGAAGAAGCTTTTTTTATGTGTTTCTAAAAATATAACAGTAAGATATGAGTATGTAATAGCTTTCTCTGTTTCTACATAAGAAGGAGTACAGTACTCACGTGCAGCTTTTTTTTTCCTGTTTGTTTTAGATTGTCTAGGTGTATTTAAAGGAAAGCATAAGCTACGGGATCATTTAAGAACACACACACAAGAAAGAGTTGTAGCGTGTCCTACTTGTGGAGGAATGTTCTCCAATAACACTAAGTTTTTTGATCATGCAAAGAGACAAGTTTCAGAAGATAGTAAGTGGATATGCTCTTATTTCTGTTTATATTTCTAAGAGATTTTAATTTTAGGTGCTGTGTGATAATGTGCATGTGTAATCTCATAAATATTTCTATTTTTCATATAAGTCAATTGCGTGAAAGCAGGGTTTAGTCCAGGAAGGCAGTTGTTCCAATAAAGCATAGAAGTTCTCTTGACTTTACATGTCAGGTGAATTAGGGTAATGAAAGTGAGCAACACCCTTAGATCTGTGTTTCAGCAGAAAAACTGTTCCCTTGGCAGCTGTGGCATTGCACTGCTCCTCTTCCCTTGGTGCCTATGGCACAGCGTGACATTCCACTGACACCGGGAAACTGCCTGTGAATGGGAGAGACTTTTGGTTATTGAAGAGAGAACCTCCACAAAAGCCTGGCTTGGGTTATAAAATCTCTGCAAGTAATCCAAATGATCATGTAACTGCTTTCAGGTCAAAAGGCTTTTTTTGTTTTGTTTTGTTTTCTTTTGCCTCTTCAGCTTTGCTTTTCCAGTAAGTATTTTCTTCACCAGAACATTCCTGAACCAACCATGTATTAGTTGGTAGGATTTCCTGCATGCTAAAGAGGAAAGGTTGTTTGTGGGTTTTTTCCTGTTTTTAAGTGTTTAGAATATATTTAAGAATTGTGGCTATTTTGGTGATGGAAAGTAAGGGCATTCCAGGTAATTGACAGAAGAGCCCAAATTTCAGACTGTCAGTGTTTTGAACAGACTGTTATTCTGTATAGGATAAAATTAAGCTACAATCCTTTTCATTAAGCCTCAACTAAATTTTCTTCTGAAGAGTATTGGTAATGAAAAACAATACTGAAACTGTCTTAATGCTGTGTTAGTTTATTCATGAAACTGGCAGCTATATGTTATTAATTAATAAATCTTTCCGAAGTATTTGTATTGCCACTAAATAATTTCTATTTAAATTCAGAACAAATATTTGTTTGCCAGAACTGTCAGAAACATTTTGCCAGTGAAAGGCTGCTACGAGATCACATGAGGGGACATGGTAAGTCAGAGCTTTTAAAAATAAAACATACTTTTCTCAAGGTCACCTTATACAGAACAGTTTTGATAAAATACTTTTGATAAAGTTATTGTAAGTATTGTTATATCAGCTAAGAAAATTAATATACAGAACTAGGACAACTGTGTTATGAGTGCTGGAAAGCAGGCATTTCATTGCCAGTCCCTCTGAAGCATGGAAATTCCCTTCTTCACACCTTCTGATCCAAGGGTTTAAGGGGCTTTTCTGTTTTGCAGTAGCTCCTGTGGAGATGCTTATTCTTCACTTGCATCTCTGTTTACTTGCTTCCATGACTAGAGGCATGGTTAAAGCCAAAGCTGTGTTTTAGCTTGGGCTGCAACTCTGCTCACCTTGCAGTGCATAATCAGCCTCCCTCAAATGGTGTAGTCCTTCATTGACCTAACCACAATCTCCCGGAGGTCCCCAGATTATTCCCACAAGTTATACTACAACAGCTATGACTTGCTGGGAAAGAATCCTACAGCATCTAAGCATGAGGAAACATGTGAGATTGCTGTTGGACATACAGGAAATGCAGAAGCCGAGAGGCGGGTGGGTCTTTGCTTTGGGAATAGGAATATTTGAACCATGTAGCCAGACCTGGGCACCAGTCATTTAGGTTGTATAAATACACAGGTAGCTTTGTGCAGACTTGTTCAGTCAGGGTAGATTTTGCTTTCTAGTTGCATTCCTAAGGAAACATGATTTTTCACTGTCTGCAGCTCAACACGTTGATGCTTCGCAACTATGCGTTTGATTTGGTTCTGACTGTGAGCTACCAGGGCTGGCCATGTTCATGTTTAAATGGTTTTGACATACATCTGACTAACATATCTTAATGTTTAATATTTTATGGAAGAAAATAGAGAATTATTTTGGTTTACTAGATTCAATTTATTCCTTTGTCTCAAGGTGATTTTGGATAGAAATAGGAAATAAATACAAATGAAGATTTGGTCTGGTTTTTTGGTTGGGTGGTTTTTTTTGTGTGTGTGTTAGCTAGTGAAGCAGTTTAAATATTATTTGGTTTGGTTTTGTTGTGTGTTTTTTTTTAAATTAAAGCATAACACACATTAAGATAGATTTGCTGTATTAAATAAAGCACGTGGCTAACAACTATTTGTTTCTGGTCACTCTGGCTGCACTTAAACCTTTGTGAATTGTACAATGTGCCTGGCTATCCTTGTCCCCTGATAATTCAGACTGTGTTCTCCTTGTATAGTCAGGGAAAATCACAAGGTGGCTGAACCTAGGAGCAAGGATGATGTGAACCTGTGTCACGTACCAGTAAGCCACAGCCAACCAGCTGCAATGTGAACTTGGCCGAGGGAGCTGGGAGGCATTCCTGGGTCCAAGTGTTTAGGCACAACCTAAATCCCTTCAGATATTAAAGCCAGTTAATCCCCTGGTTCATGATTCAGCTTTCTTTAAGAATTCTGGCAGCACACACATCTGCGTGTTAGTGCAGACTGCCAGTGCAGACGTGATATTTTCAAATTCTTACCCCAGCACATTTCATAATAGCTTGCTGGTATAGATAAATATTGGAATTTTCTTTTAAAGAGTTTGCCTACCTGTAAGAAATTATTCTGAAATAAGATGAATGAAAACACTGTAGGTATTCTGAAATCACTCCCTGCATGGACATATTTACACGCCAGACAACTAAGTAAACTGTTGGATACTCTTATTTCAAGAGACTGCTGGACTTCACTGGTGCAGTTCTTGCAGATCAAGTTATTCCAGACTAGTTTTCCACATGAAGCTATTTATTTTAGGGAGGAAAACATAAATATTTTTTCCTGGTTTAAGACAAACTATGAGGAAAAGTGCCTATGCAGGGAGTGATTCCCGAACAGTTACAGAACCTTATATTTACTTCTTTTTTTGAGAAAACACAAGCACTTCAACTGCATGTTTTTCTTTGTCCACCTGTAAAGCAATGGGATGATTGTAGGATAATGTCTTGTTTCAAAGCCCTAAATTTAACAGATTTTGTCTAAATCCAGAACTTCTTTATCGGAACTCTTCCTACTGCATTCGTTGGGTTGCTGATTCACATGCAGCAAAGCAAGCATTTGTTCAGCTTAAGATGTCACAGTCCTGCCTGCTGACCTGCCAGAGGTTCTACCCGGTTCCAGAGCTGTCAGAGCAAACCCATGTCTCAGCTGTTGCAGTTCGTAGATAAATAGCTTAGGAAGCACCCAGCATTGTTATGCCTTAAGCAAATATATCCGAATGTGAAATAGGGAGGTGGAGAACTGACACGTATTCTTTCTGCCACCTTTTTAGGAGTGGTAGTACCTTAAACACTAAAAGCAGATTTGCCAGTGGTTGTCTGTCAGAAGGCTTCCAGACAGCATCCGCCTTTTAGAAGTCCTCCCAAAGTGCCAAGGGGAAAATGATAATCATCTTTTTTGTTAGGGCCTAGAGAGTGAAATACGATCCTCTACATCTTTTTCCCGAGCATCTTTATTTTTTAAAGTAACCTGAAACATTGTAAGATTGACCATTATTTCACTACTGTATGTATTGTATCTGCAACCTATTTTTCTTTTTTCTCTGTATATTTTATTCCCAAATGTATTATAATCTGTTCATTTTACTATTATATTTTAGTGCCTTTTTTGTCATGTGTCATAGCAGACAATGTCTTGATGAAGTTGTGGTACAGAACTGAAAGTATCTTTCCCTCTTCTAGTTTATCATGTTCCATGCACCTTTTGTGATATGGTATGCAGAAGTGTCTCCTCACTGAAAGCACACATCAGATTCCGACACTGCGATGAACGTCCTTTCCATTGTCACCTCTGTGACAGCAGGTAAGAACATTTGAGGCTCACAGATATGCTAGCAGAACTGTAGGACCGAGTTAGTGTTTTACATAGGAGTGAGTAAAGAAAGAAAAGTTTTCACCCACAAAAATAACCAACCGTTCAATGAAGAAATCCAATAGATTCATCTGCTGTTCGTCTGCCTTCAGGTGCTTAGACATAGTAGTTCATGAACTTCTGGTGCAAGTAGGACTGACGTGTTAAAAGGTGAATTTTCTTGGCAAGACTGTTCTACAGAATGGTCATGACAAGTTGAGATGTGTAGCAGTACTGCCTTAAACTGTGGGTTTTGCCATTCTAAATGATTGCTGTCTGTTTACTGGGGGAGTCACAGTCTTCTCCTTTGAGTGATTTTTCTGCCATGGGCTTACTATACCTTCTGCTGACTTGCACTCTCACTTTTCTGTGGTGGTTTCTTTTCTGCTTTCACCATATGATGCCACACAGCAGTTGGAGGGAGGAGATAGGGGGAAGCCCAAACAAAAAGCCAGTGGCATTGTGTTGTGATAGACCAAGCTGCCTATATAAGCACTGGCAAATTACGTTTAACTTCGCCAGAGAGGATCAGAGGTCTATAGCCTTTGTATGCTGGAAGTGGGATAAAGCGAACAAATATGAAGTACTTTTCTCTTTATAATGTGGGTGGACAGAGCAAATAATCTGATTTTCTAGACCAGAGAGGATGAAGTGATTGATTGATTGATTGATAACGGACAAGAATTTTCTCTATGTGAACAGAAAGAGAGGGTGGTGCCATGCAAAACGGTTGTGGAAAAATTACCTAGATTTGGGCACGGTATGGATGTGTGGGAAGAAAGAGGGAATGGAAAATGAAATTCAGAGCACATCAAAGAGATGTCTGTGCTATCCCCTTTTCACAGGTGGAAAAACTGAGGTAGAGAAGTGATTTACACATATTCTGCTTTCACTTGTCATTGTCAGAGCCAAAAATTACTACCTCCCAGTCCTAAACATTAACCACAAGACTACTCCTCTGTACTATTATATCTGTTATTTGTTTTACCTTGTTTTCAGTTTTAAGAACGCGTATGATCTGCATAAACATGTCGAAACACACAATGATTCAGATGCCTACAGCTGTGATGTTGAAGGATGTGGTTTTACTTCATGGACTTTACGAACTTTGAGACAGCATTACAAGAGAGTGCATGTGGTGAGTATATTAAATAGCAGAATAAAATATGTTGCTGTAAATGAGACAAGTTTCAAATTTACGTGCAGTTAGTTTCTTGTGAATTAATGGAATGTTTCATTTTTGCATCAAATCAAGTATTTATTTGCACACATTTCATGGACTCCTGCAAGTATTATGCAAATACTTGACTCATCCTTACCTACAGATTTTGTGTGCTTACGTCCAAGCAGTTGCATACTGACAGTCTTGAACTCTGGCCACACACCCACCCCTTTTTGTTGGTGGCTTTCTGGAAAAAAAGACAAAACAACAAAACATGCCAATCCTATTCTTGATAGCAAAATATTTCAGGGATTAAAATCCAATGTCACTTTTCTCCTCAATCTCCATCCTTAGAACTAATGTGTTACCTTGAAAATAGAGAAATTGTAAAGAGTGTAAAGCTTACATCGCTTTTAATCAGGTGAGTCTGGCCACAACATTAAAATGTAGTTTAGTTTATACACCCTTCTTGCCTGTTTATTCAATTTTCTGAGTTAGGATCACTGCTACGTTGTAAAATTAATTTATTTTAGTGGAAGCTGTGTGTCACACTGCTGTTGGAGATACTTGCAGTACTGATGGTCAGTACAGAGAACTTCTGTGTTCACTGGGGTTCCTTAATCCAACAAGATCTAAAACCCACAAATTTTAAACATTTTAGGAAGTTAACTACAAAAAGGTTTTCAGCTAATAGTGTGGTTTCCCCCTTTTCTACAAAAGATTAGGTTTTGTTATACACATGTGCAAGACTTCATGACTCTAACATCCTTTCTTTCCAAGAGTAACGGCTTTCTGAAATATAAATGCCACATCTGTCAGAAATGTTTCTCCTGGAGTTATACACTGACCCTACATCTTCAAAAAGCTCATAAACTCAGCAGTTGTTCTCGCTTCAGGTATGTTGCAGGTTGATTCTTATTCAGATCATATTTTTCGAAAACATTTTGCATAAGAGATCCAGATATTTAATTAAATGCTATCTTAAATTTGGTTCCATTTTAAACATTCCGGATGTAAAACGATTTACTACTTAGGTTTCACTATCACGATGGAAAACCTAGTGTAAAGATGGTTAAACCAATGAAATAAAAACAGGTACTCAATGACTCCTTTGCCTCAGTCTTCACTGGCAAGGGATCTAGCCACACTGCACAAGTTGGAGAAGGCAAAGGCAGGGACTGGGAGAATGAAGACCCACCCACTGTAGGAGAAGATCAGGTTCGAGAATGCCTAAGGAACCTGAAGGTGCACAAGTCCATGGGACCTAACAAGCTGCATCCCCACGGGTCTTGAGGGAACTGGTGGATGAAGTGGCCAAACCATTGTCCGTCGTATTTGAGAAGTTGTGGCAGTCCGGTGAAGTTCCTGCCGACTGGAAAAGGGGAAACATAACCCCCATTTTCAAGAAGGGAAAGAAGGAAGACCTGGGGAACTATAGGCTAGTCAGCCTCACCTCTGTGCCAGGCAAGATCATGGAGCAGATCCTCCTGCAGACTATTCTCAGGCACATGGAATGTGAGGAGGTGATTGACGACAGTCAGCA
>VWZZ01000285.1:379420-441348 GCA_013399095.1 Psophia crepitans | reverse complement strand
CCTGGATTTTCTTTAAATTCTTTTACCGTTGTCACCTTTTAGTTGTGTTTTTCCGCCTTGTTTTTTTCTCGGCTTGGCCAACGCAAAGCATGCCAAGTGTAGGTAATCGCACGTAACAGCGGCCAAAAACGCTTCTGAAGGCCAAAAAACGGGACGCTAACACCCGCTCGCCCCGCCGCCGCGACACCTCGTTTTTAAGCAACGACCCGAGCGATGTAGCCCAGAGTTACGGATGATCTCGCGAGCGTACCCGAAAACGAACGAACCGGCCTCGCGCCCGCATCGTAGCTGCAGCCCTGTTTACCGACAGCGACGGGGACGAAGGTCTGACTGAACGCGGCGAAGGCAGCCGCGCAATTAAATGTCCCCTGTGCAAACGCGGCCTTCGCCACGCTTAAGCGAAGCCCGGACCGACACCTTTTAGTTACATCGTACGTAATGAGGCTGCCCTTCCTCAGAGAAGAAGCTGTGTCGTTTAGCCGCACGCAACAGGCTTGGAAAGAGCCGCCGCGCGGCTGCAGCGTAGGTCTGGCTTATTCCCTCGGAGCCGTGCAGAAAGCGTTTTGCCCTGCCCTGGTTGTGCGTGTATCGGCTTGTGCTCAAAGCATTACGCTTGCTGCAGCTCCAAAAGCCGTCGAAGGCAGTCCCGAACGGGAAACGCAGGAGCGGAAACGTCGCACGGGATTTGGGGGTTTCTCAGGCGTGCTGCGTTTCGCTCCGGTCACCTCCCTGCCTTGCAAAAAGCCAGCCCGTTAGCTCGCATTTGCGGCTGCATTAGTTGCGACCCCCGCCTGGTAATGCTGGCGGGGTGAGCGGCAGGCTCGGTGCAGGGGGTGTTGGGGCGTGGGTGCTGCAGCTGCGGGCGTGCTGTCTTGCAGGAGCAGGTGCTGAAAGGAGACGTGCTGGGAAATGCGTTCTCCAGCTTCAGTTGGGGGCCAACGCTTCTCCCTGCGTCTGCCCCGGGTTGAGCCCTCACTGGGTTGTCCGGTGTGGAGCTGTACTGTATCGCAGGTAAAGACACCGCGTGGCGAGAGCCCCCTCCGCCTCACTTGCCCTCTGTGACTAGTTGTGGCCCACGGTGGAGGACAGTCAGCCACGCTGACTGTGTGCGATGGGGGCCTGTCGAGTGCAGCTCTCCTTTCCTAGGAAAGGAAGGCTGGCAGGTGCATCCTTGGAAACATCCTCCTGTTTTGAGGGACAGTAGTGATTGCCCAGCAGGTCCGCGTCTGTGCGGAGGGAGGTGAATACGGCCAAGTTGCAGTTCGTGGAGCTTTTCTAGCTCCATCTTGATCTCTGCCAGCTCACGAGCTGATTCTGCAGCTCACTTTTTGAGATGTGGGTTGGTTCGGTCACAAAAGGTTTCCCTTGTTGCGGTTCCTGCGGGAGAAGGGACGGACATGAATTGGCCCAGGACTGAAAATGTCTGTAAACCAGTCTTCTGGTTTACAGAAGACAAGATTACTAGGGCAATCAGACAAGATTACTAGGGTACTGGGGCGTCTTGGCTGTTATCTGAATTGCTGACTTTGCTGTAGGCACAGCTTTTATACTATCATAAATGAGATAAAACGTCCCTTTTCTGTAAGGGGAGAGAGAGTTTAATATATGCATAGGTTAACTGTGCTGTCTGTGGATAAAACAGTAAAAACCTCAGATTTGCAGAGGGTGTTTCACTGGGTTAACCTGCAAGCCCTCCTACCATTAAAACTGCCAAGTAGATTTCAGACTTGATGCTTATTGAGGTCTGATCCGAATAGTACTGTAGCTGACTAATTCTGTGGTTAAAATTAAAACACGGCTTAAAAGTAAGCTAGAACACTTGTTATACTTTTCATTTGCAGAATACATCCAGAAATTCAGTCAAAACTTAATTTTCAGTCTGAGACAAAGGATACTGTCACCTATTTTAATATGAACAATTAATTTTGAGAGTTGCTGCCCAATCTCTATATTAATACACTTACTGTGCAGTAGAGAGCCGCCTGTCCCGCAGTGGCTATGAGGCGTGCAGATACAGGAGAGACCGTACGAACGTGCAATGCAGTAAACGGAAATGCCTTGAGAATTTGGGAACTTTGAGGGCATGGGGCTCCTGCAGCTCCTTCTTGATTTTAACAAACCAATCCTTGAAACACTGCTTAATTTGTTTTACTGCAGAATTTGTACTTCAGATGCTTAAGAGGAGCACTAACTAAAAATTGAAACGGCTGCTTCTGCAAAATAAAGCTAAGCTGAATTTGTAGATGTTCTCCTTTGGTTCTTAGGCTGCTCCCCTGATGCCCTCTCTGCAGCTGGTAGTGCTGCCTGCCCCCCAAAGAGACTTTTCACCCAAAACTTTTCTAAGAAGGCTGTGCCACTCAAATGGCGGCGTAGGGTGGGGGGCACAGACAAAATAAACCACTACCTCTTTAGTTTGCAGGTTGAAACAAGCCTGTGCAATTAGATTGTTAATTCAGGAGATTAACTAGCTATTTCTTGGAACCCTGTGAAGCAGCAGAGTTGGAAGAGCTACTAGTGGTATTGGAAATACTAACTGAAAAACACAGAGGTTTTTTTTCTTATTTATTTATTTGGTACCACATTAAAACCCTGTTTCTAATGGCTCGGTGGCGGTAATACTCTGTAGTCTCTCTTGCTGTGTTTCTGCAGACAGTAAGAGATTTGGAGTAATTCCCTTGGCAATTATCACAGCGCCGAGCCAAGTGGCCTCAAGCAGAAGGAAAACTGAATGTACAGCCAGAAGTGGTTTTTACCTTTAAGCCCAAGCTCTCTCAGGTGATCGAGCCAAATTCCATTCCTAACACCTTATTTGCTCCCACTTCTGTCTCCCGAGATCACACTTCCCGCATGTGACTCAAGATGCTCTCAAGGTGGGGAGGTTCAATGGAAGCCTGAAGAAAAGAGTGTGTGACCCAGAAAGGTGGAGAATCCTCTCCCCCTGGACTTGCAGTGGAGAGCACACAAAGTTCTTCTCTCTAACTCTGTTGGCCAGAATGGAAGCATGGTATAGAGAAAATGGGTGATGGGCTCAGAAAATAACCTGGAAACCTTTGTGGGTTTCTTATAGCTGAATGTAAATGTGCAGACTATAACGAGTATGAACCATGTTAACGGTTCCCAGAGCGTTCTTCAGTGAAGGTGTTAGCTGGTGGGGTGACTACAGGGTGCGGAGGTGGAAAGGTCTGCCTTCTGCATTGGGGAAAAAAAAAAATAAAAATGAGCAAAGCCCTACTTGTACCTCCCTGTGCAGGGCTGGGATCCAGGAACAGAGCAGGGCTTTGAAATTTAGGAGGTTTTGGAAATACCTTGCTGTTAGCAGATGCTGCGTTTATTTAGGTTATGAAGATAATGAACATCTGTTCTGGAGGTCTCGGGATGCATAGGTAGAACTTAATACTCACCTTGTGCCTCTTAAAGAGTAGGGGTTAGCCTCGCTCTCTCGGTGAACCTTTTAGTCCTGTTGTACCAGGGCTCTACGGCAGAGATCTGTTAGCAGGGCTGAGATCTGTGTTAACCTGGAAGAACGGATTTTCTTCACTTTTTTTTTTTTCCCCAAACTTATCCTGCCCTGACCATGCAGTGGTTTTTTTTCTTTTCTTCTCTTCTTCCCATTCTTCTCTGAGGATCAGCAGTGTGCAGATCATTAAAGACGTACCCTGCAGAGCAGAGGTCACTGTATGCTCTTAAGTATCTGCCCTGACACAGACGCAAAGAATCCCTGAAAAAATTCAGTGGTGTTGAGTATTGTGGACCCCGTCTTCACCACCAGCAGTTTGTAAAGGGGTGACTTGTACTCCCTGCTGGAGAGCAGCGTGGCTGCGCAGGGGCGGATCTTCGTCTCCTCTGGGCTGGGAGAAGCCTGGCTGCTCAGTGTCTGGAGGTGGCTCACGCAAATGGCCCCGTTACAGGTTTTCAGGGCTTTTTGAGCTTCTTTGGAGCAACTTTTAACTGCTCTGTCTCAGACTCCATTAGGGAAATGTGATGGTAGTGGTGGGAGAATATAAAACTGCAAGGACCGACCGCCTTGTCAGCTTAAAGTTGTATTTTTATAACACAATGTTATCTTTAGGGCATAAAGATTGGATAGACATGCAAATGCAGATACAAATTCTTGCTGTTCTTGTGGCAGGGTTTGTGGTACAAGGGTTGGGCCCCGGTCCCTGGGGAGTGAGGCAGCGGGCAGGAGTAAGACCCTTGTCTCTCCAGGAGAATCCAAAGAATGCAGCCCTGTCCGTCTGGGGTCTGGCTTTGAGCAGAAGCAGACAGCTGTTTCGGGGATGTCAGAGGTCCCCCATTCGCATGTTATTTCTGGTTGCTTTGAAACTGATGATCTGTCATTGACTACTGCTCTGACAGAGATGCTGTTTGGCACTGAACCCAACGCTAGATCTCCTGATGTGCGTTGCCCTTTCTTCTAATGCTATTGTAAGGGAAAGTGTACGTACCCTGTGATTTACACGAGCTCGGCTGTCCTGTGTGCAAGTTTTTTCTTTTTTTTAATTTTTATTACCATAATGTTAGGATATAGTACTGGAGGGGGAAGGGGAATGGAGCCAAGGTGCTTAGAGAAGAGAATTCTGACTCTTTAATCTTGTAGGTGTTAAATAAGAAACTCTGTTATAACAGAGCCTAGTCCCATTCCTCTTGACTGAGAAACCTCGTAGCTTTTCTTTTCCTCCACTTTGGAGGAAGGTGTTTCTTGGCAATTGTGCAGAATAATTTCTAAGCACCACCAGTAACTAAGCAGCATAAACCCCTCCCTTCTCATCCCATACTTTGATCTGTTAAATGTGAACTTGAAGGATACCTTCCTTTCTGGCAGCATTAGCACTTGGGTATTGAGGTGATGGGCGCATTGAGAACGCCCAGGCCTGTGCTGTGTGCCAGCCTTGGCTAAGGGAAAAGGAAAGGTGAAGACCTTTCATCTTTGCCTGATGGAGGACATCTTGCTTTAACGAGCTGTTGGTGTTAATAGGATTAATGCAAGTGCACTCCAGCACTCGGCTACTGACTGAGTTGTATTTTGGGTCTCTTTAGTTCTTTTGTCTCTTTTTCCTTTCCGATTTTCTGAAGGTGACAGGGGCCTCTATTTGAAAACTGACATGTTCTCCCCGGCTACACCGGATTGCTGGCTGATTCAGTTTTGAATGCTCTGGGTATGGGAAAGTACCAAAGGTGGCAATTGTTGTGTGGGGGGTTTATTTAAGCAGGGAAATTAGATGAAGGGCACTTGCCTGTTAATTAGTTAGTTAATTCACTCAACTGACTGGGTCTGGTCCAAGCAGAAAGGGAGCTTTTTTCATTTTGCAGAAACTGGAAATTCTCTCTTTTTGGGGAAGATGCCCCCGTTGGAGCAGCTGTGATTTCGGTGATGCTTTCTGAGGCTGTTGTCAGCCCAGGAACTCCGTCCCTGGGAGTCTAGTGGTTCTTGCTAGGCTTTGGCTGTTGCTGGGTTCTTGCCTTGCCTCGGAGGGCGCAGACAGGTATTTTACATCCCTGACTCCAGAGCTCAGCCCGCCGAAGCCTGGTGAATTATGCTGGCTATGCATGTGGCTTGGGGGCAAGGAGTTGGTTGTGTTATTCATAGGCGCTCCCTTCCAGCGTGCCAAAGAGCAAACTGGGTGCTTATCTACAAAGGCAATTATTTCACAAGAAAGTTGCTGTAGGGAGCAGCAGGAGCCAACATGGTTAAGATTTCCCTTATCTTTTTTTTTTCTTTTTTCCTCCCTCCCAATGTGTATGTCCCTCTTGAACCATTTTTCAGCCTCATCTTTGCTCTGAAGTAGGTCTGCTGCTTCTTGCTAGGCTAGACTCGCCCCTAGCGTGAAATGTTTACTGTGTTGGGTTATTGCAGGCTGCTGCAGCGGGTGAGCAGCAGGCAGCAGACCTCGTTCCAACCTTGTCTGGGGGACATCAACTCTGCGCTTCCCACAGCAGCCGAAGCAGAAGGGAACGGGACGGGGTCATGGGAGTGTCCGAACGCGGAGCCTGAGGGCTCAGTGATGGC
Source organism: Psophia crepitans (assembly GCA_013399095.1). Classification (NCBI taxonomy): domain Eukaryota; kingdom Metazoa; phylum Chordata; class Aves; order Gruiformes; family Psophiidae; genus Psophia; species Psophia crepitans. Next base: position 435,341 of record VWZZ01000285.1, on the reverse strand, counting down.
TCCTGAGCTTGCCCCCACATGGAAGCACTGGGGGTCCTTTGCAGCCCACGTTTCAGTGTGAGTGGTGCGTGCTGTCCCCTGGGTCATTTGGGCATCAGGGGGGAGACTTAACTGCGCTAAGGTTGGACTTGCTGTTTTTTCATTTAGAAATGGAGACTGCTTCTAGCTTTTTTTGGACTTTAAAAAAAAAATAATAAAACAAAAAAATAATTGAGCTGATAGGAGTGGGAACTGGCATCATTTGTTCATGGCATGGGGCACAAATTGTAACTGGGTCAGAATCAGTCCCGTGGTGTTTTCCAGAGCTGCTGGGGACTGGTGGAGGGGCTGGATGACAGCGAGCTTTCTGCCCTGCAGAGGGTACCAGCATCTTCCTTCCGTCAGCTGTTGTGGCTGCTGTGAATGTGCTCATGGAGCTTTATATGTAAACCCTGATGTCTCCCAGTGCCAACGCAATAGTTTTTTTCTTTTAAAGTAGGACTCTGTGTTTACAAGGGGCAGTGTTAAAACTTTGTCCTATTACTTCAGGTACTGTTCTCCATCAAATAGCGTATGTGCCTGGGGTACGTTACAGGTGTAATAGGAGAGGGTCTGTTCAGACAGTATTATCTATCTGACCTCCCTGTGTCCTCTTTTGTGAACTGGTGGGTGGCAGCAACAGTGATGCATCAGTACTCGTGGCCCAGAGCTGCCCTGGGTGTTGCCCATCATCACTAGGAATGCAGCTTTTGATGGGCTAAAGTTTTTTTCCCCGACGAGGTGTGGCTCCTCTTTGGGGGTGCAGTCAGCCTGGGGAGAGGACCCTTGTTTCCTCCTTTGAACTTGACTCCCGGCAGGTTGGCTGTGTGTGAGGTGCAGAAGGAGGGCATGGCAATTAAGGGTCTTGACCTGGGAGGTTGCAGCGTGGACTGAGTAACGCTTAGTGCTCTATAGGGTCAGGCTAAAGTGCCCCGTAAACAACCCAGGGGTGCTCATTACGTGTGCCAGTGCTGGGCCTGTTACATCACCAAAAATGGTGTGCCGGCAGTCTTCGGCATCCGCTGGAGCCAAGTGAGCACAGCATCCGAGTTGCCAAATCTGGGGTTTGAGGGCAAGGAGGTTCTTGCTGTGTCCCCCTAGCTATGGCAGGCAGCTTGCTCCCCTAAACGGTGGTCCCGGGGATTCCCCTCCCAAGGCCTGGGGCTGCGTGCTGGCAGCCTCCGCCAGCAGAGCAGCTGAAGCGATGCTGTCCGTGCTCAGTCCTGATTAACGCGGTCTTATGACTCACGAAAAGTTAATGGCTTTAGCCCAAGGAGTTACAGCGGTGGTAAATCTGGGCGCTACGTGTGTCGTCCTCGTTCTGAACAGCACAGCATAAACATCAAAGCGGGGAGACGGGCTTTGTGCTGGGGATATTTGCACTGTTGAAGCGTACGACTTGCCCGTGGTTCAGCAGCTGTGAGCTGCCTACCATCAGAAGCATGAAACAAAGTTAGTAAACGTAGGAATATGCCTGGAGTACAGACTGATGAGATGTGGAGTGGTTCAGCCAAGGGATGGTCGTGAAATGTGGTGTTCAGCTTCATAAGAAATTATTTGTGCGTGTTTCTAGGGAGGAGAAACGGCTACTCCATCCTTCACCATCTGCTCTTTTCTACTCAGGGAGCGCATGGAGTTATTGGAAGAAGCCAGGAAGATGGAAATGGCAAAGTTTCGCTACATCCTTCCTGTTTACGGCATCTGTAAAGAGCCTGTTGGCTTGGTCATGGAATACATGGAAACAGGGTCTCTGGAAAAGCTCCTGGCTTCAGAACCTCTGCCCTGGGAATTGCGCTTCCGCATCATCCACGAGACGGCTGTGGGGATGAACTTCCTGCACTGCATGTCGCCTCCGCTGCTCCACCTGGACCTCAAGCCTGCAAACATCCTGCTTGATGCCCACTACCATGTCAAGGTATGCACTGGGCACTCTGTGCTAGGGACCCACTTTGGGATATTCCTGCATGGCTCCTGTCAAACTCAAAGGCCTGAGAGAAACCAGCAGCATTCCTTTTGAATTAAAAAACCAAATGCTCAGCACCCCAACCACTCCAATCCTCACACTTGCCTACGTGATTTGTGCACCATTTTGGTACATAAATAGAGGCAGAGTTAGGGAGCTTGTGAGAACTCTCCTGAAATTATGGGAGGGTGCTCGTGTGGTGAGTTTTGAAACCTCATGGGTCCCGCTATAAATTATTTTTGCAGTAAGGTCATGAGGCAGTTGAGAACAGGGAGAGAAAAGCAGTGTGAACCTCTAAATCATCTATGCCACTTCCACAGCTCCCAGTGATACTTTTGTTCTGCCTAGGTCCTTCTGGCTTTGTGTGCTCCACCAAATACCCAAATCTCACTTACAGCTGGAGCCCAGAGAAGCCTTCCTGGAGGCAACTCATTTTCTTCTTTCATTTGCTCAGAGCATATAGAGTGAAGAAGTATCTCTGTCCTGACTGCTTAGGCATACCAGAGATCACTTAAGGAAATTTTTGTGGCTGTATCAATGTGAAATTCTTTTCATTATCCATTTCCAGAGCAAGCTAGAAAAACTTGTTGGTCTCCTCTGTTGGAGGTTCTGTTTTGACAGCTGGGCTACGGCTCAGTTGTGCCTGCTCTCTGATCCTTCCTTCTGGAAAAGAGAGAGGCTGAAATAAATATTTTTCCTGACCATTTTCAAATCAACAGCCAAACTCTTCACCTTAGGACTGCGGGATTAATCGTGCCAGCTGGCTGATATAACTCAGTGCAAGTAGTCATAGATTTTAATCAGTGCCATCATCCATGTGCTCTCCGTTTTCCTGTCCCCCTCAAACTGGCCAAATGGCTTTGGCCTGTACTGATCTAAAAATGAGGATTTTATGAAGTGAAAACATCTCTCCTCATGTCATGAGAGGGTTGAATCCATCAGAGGCATATGCCTCTAATGCAGTCACACTTGTGACAGTCTCAGCTTTTTTACTAGGCCTCTTAGTGGTTAACTTCTTCGAAGGATTTTTCCTTCTGAGATAGGAGGCATATGCAGGTGGTCCACAGTATTATAACCAGAACATCAGTCTCTGAACTGTTGAAAGTATATTCTCACGTGCTGGTGCCAAGAGGCCTTTGCGAAGTATTTATTTACCTTAAAGTTTGTGCTTGCTTGCATAACTTCTTAAATTCCTTGTTCTTGACTCATCCACGAGCCAAGATACGAAGGCTGTATTTTTCTCACTGTTTCAGGAGGCCGGATATTCTGCCTACTGCACAGCCTATATTGGGTGGTGATGTAATACAAGGGGGCAAAGTGCGAAATGTAGAGAAAAAAAAATCTTTCTGATTAGGTCATTGCTGGCATCCCTAAGCTGTTGCTACTTGCTCATTAAGGTTTTCAGACCCTTTCCATTAAGTTCAGAGACAAATGGTCTAATCCAAACCTTTTTCCAGCCAGCAGTCTTTTACATCTGCAGGCACCTTGGAAACCCCTCCGAGCAGCAAAGCAGACATATGAACCTATGTGCAAAATAAGAGATGCGCGTATTCTGTGAGGTGCCTTCGCTTTAAAAATGTGGCCTCAAACCTTCTTTTTGTGTGATGTGAAACTTGTAATTAAATTTCAGACCCTGCAGCTTGATTTAATGTGCATTTTTCTTGCTGGAAGGCTAATGGAGCTGATGATTGAAGCGTTTTTACTTTTTAAAGGTTAGCGTTAATTTAGTAGGTGACCTGTCCCTAACAGAATCCTAAGGTGAATGAAGAGAAGTTGCAGACTGCAAAAGAAGAGTTTGGAGGTAGGGAGGACTTTTATAAACTGTTTGCCCTTGAGCCAGGAAGCAGTCTTCCAGTGGAGCACGCAAGAAAAGCTTCAGTGCCGTATTGTGAGTTAAATGGAAACACGCCCTTCTTCTTTTACGAGCACAACACTTACTGTAAAAACCCCAAGTGAGGAGGATGACTAATGCAGTACTGCCTGTACAGAACTTATCATCAAGTGGGTGCTTCCATATCATAAAGCCTTCTCCCGTGTGTTACATAAGCGTGTGCTGAATTTTTGTTCTTGGGAGGATAATTAAGAGGATGGGACTAGCCTGAGCGCCGAGCAGGGATACAGATAGACAGATAGCAACTTTTCCAAAGGCGTGTTGGGGGAGTTCCTTGGTGATTTAAAATGTAAGTATATAGTAGTACAACGCAGAGGTTTTTTGGAGGATGGGTGCACACATGCATGCCTCCTCCCCTGCAAGTGGTGGTGGAGCTCAGTGCTGACAGGACTCTTCGGCTGGGAGCTCCCTTCCCCACTGTGTCCTGCTCCATCTTGGTTGCCTTAAGCATCGTGGCTTCCTTGGGAAGTTTATTCCATACCCAGGCAGGCTTTGCTAGCAGGGATCAGCCTGCTTTTTTTTTTTCTTCTCCTTAATGTCAATCTGCTATTTCTGTTTGTACCAACAGGGTCTTCCCTGCCCCTTTCTCCACACTTCCATATATTCAGCATTTGTAGTTACAGGCTGTCTAACACCTAGTTTTTGCTTAACTGGACCATGTCTTAGGAGCTTGTTCTTCAGCTGTCCTGGCCTCCGTACGCGTTCTGGATGTCTCCCCTGAGCTCCCTGTGATGTGGCAATCGCTTGCAGGGAGCTGGCGCTGGGGAAGCAATGCCTCGTTCCAGTGCTTTCTTCATGGGCTCTTCATTTTCTCCTTCCACGCTCTGATGTCATGGCTCTCCAGGGCCCTTGTAGGACAATACACAGCCCCCCGCATGCCATAATCTCATACCCTAACTCGTTGCCAGCTTCCATGCCTGCGTGCTCTCTGTATTGCAGCTTCCCAGGTTCCTTATCTCATGGTTAAGAGTGTTACTTTTTGTTCAGGGATTTGAAATGAAGTCAACCTCCAACTTCATACTTTGGGGCAAAAGCATTATTTGTAAGTTCCTGTTTCTCTTGCTATCCAGCCTGGTTTTTGCAGCTCCTCATCTTGTCATACATGTGTGTGGGTGTGTACACAGACCCACAAATCCCACCAGCTTTTTTTCATCACCCAGCTTTTGTTTTTAAAGAACTTGAAGTGGGATGAGCTGGTCTCAGCTGCGCGCTGCTTTAAACTCACCGTAATTGGAGCTGATGATCTTAGAGGTATTTTCCAACCTTAAAGATTATTAAACATGTATAGGTTGTCTGTGTGGTCTGCAGCTTTATTTGCTTCAGCTGAAAAAGGGGCTGCAAAATTTCTGAATGCTGAGTTAGAAGAAACCTAGTCAGACAGCAAATTTGTTTATCAGAAAGCTTCGTAATGTAGGTCCTTAACTGTAGGTCATTAACTGTAGGTCAAAGTAATACCCAGAGGCCAGGCTGGTAAAGAGCAGTTGTCTCTCTTTATGAGCCCAGCTGATGTAGTTAACACAGCCACTTTTTTTTTTTTTTTTCCAAATCAGCTGTAAATACTCTCCTGTTACTAGAAATGAGAAGAGGCTTTGTTGTTCTGTGTGCCCCTTCTCCCTGTTTGCCACCCCTCCTGATCAAGGTTTCCAGGTAGGGCTCTCCTTTCTTGGCTCTTTAATCCCAACCATCAAAGCTGGTTTTCACCTTGATCGATTCTCTAATTGATCTAATTGTGGTGGCGCAGGGGAGGGAACAAGACCATCCCTGTTACACTAATGCAGATTTATGATGGGTTAAAATGGATGTTTGACTGTGGCTTTGGTTTCTGCCGCTTCTGAAGAGAGCATTACAAACGTCACGTCTGAAACAGGTTTTGAGGGGTTAAAGTTTCAGGGCACGTTGGAGAAGGATGGAAATACGGTCTGTTTCAGAAAGACTTCTTTTACGAGCTAACTGAAGTGTGTTCGTAAGCACTGGAATGAAGACATATGATTAAAGTGCAGATGCTGGTTGTGTCTACACTTGGAATGAATTTTTATTCCTAATTTTCAGTAGTCCAAATCTGTGACCCACCAAAGTCTTTTAAAAGTTTCTGGCATTTCTTAAAGAGCAAAATTGAAGCAACCATCCTTTCCCCCCTACTCCCAGAAAAGCCACCCCAAACACCCAAAAACCCTGTAGACAAAGGTGGTGGTGGTCTCCATATCCACGTGTAGAGACTTTGGACACAGACAAATACTGGATATGTCACCAGTGATTAAAAATTAATCTGATGGCTTTGTTACCGATTTGATGCAGAAAATCTTTTGGTGAACTCTGTCCCTGAGTCCGTTGCAGTGGGTTTTTGAGTCTTATTTGCAGAAAAATGACATGCGGCATCAGAAGCTGAGTGCGTGCTTCAGGCTGGCCTGTCGGGAGTCATCAGTGAAAGCACTTTCCAAGCCCTAATTTTGTCCCTGGGAGCTAGATCCCTGCGTTGCTGGGGAACAGCTGACTTTAGCAACCATTGCAGTTATCTGAGCATATCTACTATTTTTCAGAAAAAAACCCCAACAAAACGAAAAACCCAAACCTGAACAACACCCGCGAAAAAAACCCAACAAACCAACCACAAAACAAATCAGCACCAAAAACTCTCAAAAAAACCCCTGAACTTGAGCGTCTGAAACTTTGCAAGTGAGTGGTTTGTTTGGTTTGGTTTTTCTTTTTTGTTTTTTTAACACACCAGAATGGAAACATCTGCCCATGACAGAAGCAGAGAAAGGCCTGTGTGTGCAGCATGCTCAGTTTAAAACAAACAAAAAGGAAAAAAAAAATTTGTCTTCAGCTCTTGGAATCTCTCAGTGAAGTGAGTGTTGCTGGGAAGTGGGCAGGAAAACACGTGCAGCTCCCTTCCCCAGCTGCCACTCACGTGTTTGCTCTCACGCAGACCTTTAAAGAGCAGAGACGGAGCGAGCTGCCTGAACACGACCAATCCCACTGTCTGCGTGGGCTTCGACCAACGTTGTTTTGGGTTTTTTTTTCCTCTTCTTCCTACCTCTTCACCGCGTGTTTTGCATGGAGCAGCCTGTCGCCTCCATGTCTCCTCTTAACTCTGCTGATATTAGGTATGCTTTTGAAGTGTGATGGGATCCACCTGAAATCACTGATGTGAGGAGTGAGATTACGGGTTCTGTTGGCTCATGGGACAGGGCAGATCCCGGGGTGGGCTGCAAGGGCTAGCGGGGATGCGGAGGAAGAAGCGGGGAGGAGTGCTCCACTTTCACTGCCTTCACCAGCAAGGGTGCCTTGCGTTGCAGTGCTCCGTGCCTGGCAAGCAATTTAAAGGCAAAATAGGTTAAGTTAAATGGCTGTGTCTTCCACCCACTGCACAGTTCCCACTGATGTTAAAAGAAATTGCATGACTAAGTACCCCATGCAGTGTGGAAAATTTACCCTAAAGGAACCAATAGAAGCCACAAAAGCTGTCTGCAGAACCTTACTCTTCCGTCGCAGCCTGGAAGATAACAATTCTTCCATTTCCAGTGCTTTCTGCAGAACTGGAGATGGTTGAAGCTCTGCTCTATGGATGAATTTCCTATTAATTGGTATAAAGCCTAGTAACTAGGGGCAGGTTCACAAGGTAGAGTTCTTGCTAGCGTGGTGGGAGCAGGGCTGTATCACAAACTCGAACTGGGACCTTTCCTATCTAGCGTGTTCAGCCTCCTCTGTTAGAATAGAATAGAATAGAACCATTAAGGTTGGAAGTGACCTCAAGGATCATCTAGTCCAACCATCCCCCCACCACCTATTACCCACTAAACCACGCCCCTGGCCTTGGATTCACGCAACAGAGCTGGTGGCTCTTAACGCAGGAGTGTCGCTCTGTATTTCATCTTTTTGGTTAACTTACACGGTAGGAAACCCAGTATTGTTTAGACAAAGAGGAAGGTGTATTACTTTAATTATGCCTGCATGCCATATGGATTTCTTGAGGTGTATACAAGCCTCTGCCTCACATTAATCAAAGGATAGCAGCGCTCCGCCAAGTCAGATCTGTTCAGACTTGCAGCAGTCGGTGCGTTTATTAACCTGACACCACGGGCTGGTGCGATGTTGGGGTTGTGCTTTTGTTCTCCTGTGGAACACTAAGTGCCCCAAACTNAATGAACTTGAACATTCTTGAACTCCCTGGCAGTGTTCAAGGCCAGGCTGGATGGGGCTTTGGGCAACCTGCTCTAGTGGAGGGTGTCCCTGCCCATGGCAGGGGGGTGGGACTAGATCATCTTTATGGTCCCTTCCAACCCAAACCATTCTGTGATTCCCACATTACTGTACAGATTTCAGATACAGATGGACAACAGCTTGGATATCCTTGTGTGCTAGTTACAGGACTTCTATGGCTCCTGAGAATGCCTCTATTGAGCTCCTTGTCCCTGAGGGAAGTTCCTCCTGAAGCTCTGTGGGTTGCTTTGTACGTTTTATGGCAAAGGGAGATTCCTTGCATTTGAAGAGTGATGGCTGTGTAGTCCAGGAGGCTGAAGCTGGCAGCAGTTTGCTCCCTTTCCAGTAATGGATGCATGTTACGACTGGCCTTGTGGTATCTTTAGAGGAAGCTTCTCAAAGTGTAAAGTTGGAACCTATAAAAAAAAAAAAAAAAGCGCAGCTTTTTTAATGATGCCTGTTGTTTTGAGGGAGAACTTTCTCAAAGGAGAAGCTGTGAAGATCAAAAGTGTGCTAGGGGAATGAGTCATTGAAAAGAGTAATTGAAAAACTTGAGTATTTATTAGATAAAAAGAATATATACGTCTGTTGGGGGGGGTGGTGGTGGTGTGTGAGGAGCAAATCTTATCTAATGTGTAGACAAAAGTCAGCCAGCTGAGTGGTCCGAAAAGGCTTGACTTTTCTTGAAATTTCCACTTGGCATAAGACATTTTTGACCACTGGGAAATAAGTAAGACAAAGGAAATTCCTTGCCTATCTGTTTGCCTGGTGACTGGTATGCCGTTGAGAGCAAATGAATGCATATTTGTCTGACACTTCAAATTAAAGTGGAGGGGTGTTTTCCTTTTTATGAACTTGCTGTCACTTGTTCATTTCAGCTGTGTTCCCTGCGTCACTGCACCTACTTGCCATATCTCCTAGTTGCCAAAAAGAATTCCCTGGGTGGGTTTTTGATGTTTGGGGGTTTTGGAGGTTTTTTTTTGTTTTGGGGTTGTGTTTTTTTAGGTTTGTGTTGTTCGGGGTTTTTTTAACACTTTGTGCCTTTGGAGTTGGGCTCAGTCCTTGTCGCCTTGTCGCAGCGATATCTGAAAGAGCAATTCTCTGCGCTGACTGCTCACGGTCTGAGAACAGATGCTCAGAACACTTACGCATAACATATGAAGTGAGGTTACACAGGGAAAGGAGGTGGCAGGACCAATAATTAAATTAAGGTGTAGTTTGCACTAGCTAAATTTGACTAGTTTTAAATTACGATAAATTTTCTGACTGTTGTGTTTGGCGTGTAATGGGCTAGCATGCTGCTGCTTGCAAAAAAACTGCTTACCTTTTTTTTTTTTGCTTAACCATAAAGAAAAGCCTACCATAGCGTCATGCTTTCAGAGATGTTTTCTTAGCTTAGTATTTCTGTATTTTGTTGGATCGTCCTGTTACATCTGTCATTCCTTACGGAAATTTTTTTGTTACTGCCTCCGAAATCTAATGGTAGCATGCACTTGTCTTCCCCTTTTCCTCTGTTTTTTGCAGATTTCTGACTTCGGACTTGCAAAGTGCAATGGCTTGTCCCATTCACATGACATCAGCATGGATGGCTTGTGTGGCACAATTGCATACCTTCCCCCAGAGCGCATCAAAGAGAAAAACAGGTGTTTTGACACCAAACATGACGTGTACAGGTCAGTTAACTATAAAAACACTTAAAAGCACTTTAAGTAATACTGTAAAATGAGCCCTCTTTTCCTGGTTATAAAACCTAATTAAGCATGAAACCCCTAAGTCTAGTTTGAGCCTTGTCTTGCAAAGGGTCACTTTTGCTTTGCTTTTTGCTTTTAACAAACTTGCACCTGATCCTGGGTCTTGAGCGTTATCATTCCAAGTAATACTTATTTATTAGCAACTGGAATGGGAAGCACTCTGCCCACCTTTAATTTCCCCATCAAAAAGTACATCCTGACCTACTTTTCAAGTCTGTGACAAAATTCGTAGCTATCTTCAGTGGATTTCATCACTAGGTTCTTCTTTCATGGTAAGGTTATTAGGAAAAGGAAATCATCACTGTAGATTAAAAGATATGTCATATTCTAAATGGAATGTATTTCTTTAAAGTCATCTTGCAGGGTAGAAGTATTAAATAAAATCTACTGTAATGCTTTGCTGCTCTCTGATTTTGTCAGTGTTGGTGTGGAGTAGCTGGTAAATGTTACCAAGAACTCACCAGCCTCCATCAAGTCCTTGTGTTCACTGCCTCAGGTTCCTCCCTGCAAGAACTAGACATTCAGATCATGGTTCATGGCTGCGTCTTGCTCTCTGTGTGTGTGTGTGTGTTTGTATTAGACGCAAAAGTGAAGGACAAAGAAAGAGAACTTAAGGAAATCAATTATACTTCGATGAGTTTTTTTTCTTTTTTTTATTGTGGTTATTTTTTAAAAAAAAAGCTTTTCTAGAATTATTTTTTTTGTGTTTATTTGTAGCTTTTCCATCGTGGTTTGGGGAGTTCTTACACAGAAGAAACCTTTTGCAGGTAAGTTTGATGTATTGTGGGTTGCATTGGAATTTTTTTCCTTTCTCCCAGTGACAAGCACGCTGCCTCCCCCGCCAGCCCCAGATTAGGCGCATGTCCTCCAAATTCCTACAGTCTTGCGTGGTAGACACTTGTAAGCTCTCAAACTCTGATGACAAACCTAAGTCTTCCTTTGTCCTACATCGTGGAAGCAGAACCCGTATTGCCGCAGGGGGCCCTCGTCTGCACCTTTCTGCTTCTGCGGGAGTTTGATGTATGGACCCAGATTAGTGTGTGGCTGCGCAGACTTCTGACATGTTTGCGGCCAACGAGGAAGAGCACAGAGCAAAGCCAGCTGGCAGGCGACTCTGCTGTTTCCAGAAACAGCTTCTCTGTAGAGAGGTTCTGTAGTTTATTTGTAGATTGTGGGTACAGATTTCTTCTTAAAAAAAAAAAAAAAAAAGCAGCTGTCTGTGAGAATAAGCCTTGTTCCACCCCACAGTAAATGTACCGATCAACAGACAGCTATTTATGCTTTATGACTTTTCCTGTGTCTATGACTAGGCTATGTATAGCAAACATGTTTGAACAGGTTCCAGTCTACTATTATTTTTTCTCCAAGTGAGAGATCCCGTTTTGCCCAATGGTTGACTTCAGAGTCAGGAGCCACGTTACTGCGCTGCTTGATCCGTGTTCTTCTTTCACCTTTATGAAAAGTTCAGGTACCTGCTCTGAGTAAAAACCGCGGTTCAGTTTTCTTAGAGCAGATACGGAAAGCCAAAGAGAGGTAGCAAAGAACTGCTTGAGTTTTTTGGGGATTTTTTGGTTTTGCGCTTTTTTTGTTGTTGTTGTTTGTCTTTTATGGGTGGAAAAAGAGCCCAGTCACTTACTGACCATTGGTTTTAACTGATACATGGGAAGGAGGTGTTACTGCCTTGACAAATGTATTGTGGGAGAGTATCTGTCAATAAAAGAAAGCTCTCTAAATCCAGACAAAATGCATGAAAACAAAGCTTCAGCCTAATACACTGTTAATGTTCTTAGACAAAAGAGAAATCATTCCTTTTGCTGGGAGATCTTAATTTGTGTGCTTTTGCTTTACAGAGGAAAACAATATTTTACATATTATGGTAAAAGTAGTTAAAGGCCACCGCCCAGAGCTACCTGCTGTTTCCAAATCCAGACCTCATTCATGTAATAACTTGATCAAACTGATGCAAAAATGTTGGCAAGATGATCCTGGTGAACGGCCAACATTTCAAGGTAAGATTTCCTCGTAACTTGGCTGCCCATTTATTCTTCTATGAGTCATGTTATTGCTCAGGACTCTTGTTAATCCTTGGGGTAAATGCTGTGAACCTCTGTGACAGAATAAATAGAGCACATTGTATGGCAGAGACAATGATACAGGCCACTTATTCATTTGTGGAGGAAGGGATTATCTGGGGACAAGTCTGACCATGACAGCGTTACATAAACACGTCGGAAATAAGACCTGTACTGAACCAGATGATTTATTTAGCCAAAAATTATGTTTGTTTCTGACCGTGTGTATCGGGGCATATGCCAAACTGGAGCTGGTGGGGTTTTCACCATACCAAAGCGTTGAAGGCCCTGGCTCTTGAAATTTACTGTTGTATGCTGAGAAATTGTTTTCTTCTAACAAGACAATTTGTACCATCATTTTTCTGCCAATAAAAGGCAATTCTGGTGAAAGGCTTGAACTTGCCCTGAATTCACCTGTTGTGAATTCAAATGTGCAGAAGGATGTACCAAGTGCTGTCTCCAGGTAGCTTCATTTAGCGTTAATGAGGGAGATTTGCCCCTTCCATCTCTTCCTGCCCAAACAAGGTATGGAGACTGAAGGGAAGAGGAATTCCATCTATTTTAAAATGTATGTTTAAGTTTGCTGGCAGTAGAATGGTTCCCATGTCACAGTCCTGCTGTGTAGCCGCCAGGTAACATCAGTCTGGTCTGAATGTGAAAATGAATTGTCCGGTCAGCCCGATGCGGTCTTTGCTTAACTACACACCTGAACTTGCAGATGAGGCTCTAATGGAATAGTCCCAATGGGAGTCTTTCTCCCACAGCATCGCAAAGCTGTTAAGCTCCAGTGGTAAAGAAAGTCAGCAGGGCATCTCAGAAAAATGTCCTCTTAAAAAACAAAACACCCTCTTTTGCTTTCTTCAAAGAAATCACTTCAGAAACAGAAGCCCTTTGTGAAAAACCAGAAGATGAAACAAAAGAAATGATAACTCAGGACCTGGACACCAAGAGTTCCCCGGAGCGACGGTCTGAGGTATTTTCTCTTTCCACTTCTCTTGTTCAAGCGCACCAGGTCTTGCAAGGAACAGGTTTCTCTGTGCCCTGTAACTTCCCAAGCAACCTTCTCTTTGCTGCTTTTGAGCACCTTCTTGCTTGGTAGAGGTGGGTCTTGGTGAAGGACTGGAATGGAGAAGTGACAGCAGATGCATGCACCAGCTCAGGAAAACCTCGACGCAGGGCTGAGTGCAAGCGGATATTAGACTGTTGAGGGAGAGCAGGACAGTTAGGAAATAAAGGCTGTAACTACACGGGTGTGACTGATCTTTAAAAACCGCTGTAGACAGAAGAGCCGTGCGGCTCGAGTCGCTGTGTGAGTACTGACGAAAGCTGCTTCCCTGCATCTGAAAATTTTCGGTGACCTTATCAATTGGTTTAATTTAATAAGAATGGTGCTTAAAGGCTAACTGCAAACCAGCATAATTCTACTTCTTCCTGTAGGGCCACATGCTCGGTTTCCTTTACTGACCTTTCTAAAATGCTCGTGTGCTTCTCTCGAAGGGGATGTCTGCATTATCCCAGCCGAAACAGGAGCCTGCTCTACCATCAGTTAAGGATTACAGTCTCTCAGAGTTGTTGTCCCAGCTGGATTCGGGGATTTCACAGACTATGGAAGGCCCTGAGGATCTCAGCCGCAGCTCTTCTGAGTCCAAACTTGCCTCCAGTGACAAGCGGCTTTCAGGAGTTTCATCTGTAGATTCAGCTTTTTCATCCAGAGGCTCCCTTTCCCTTTCCTTTGAAAGAGAGACCTCAGGTAATGGTCAGGTTTTTCTTTGTTACTGGGTTTTGGGTTTTTTTCGTGTAGTTGTTTGGACCTGGGGTATGGGAGTCAGTGGGTTGGAGAGTAGACATATAAAGAACAGCATTATGGAAATCACAGTTAGCCTTGCTTTCTCTTGCTGTCAGCACTACAAATTTGTTTACTGGAGGTAGTTATTAAAAAAAAAAAAAAAAAAAAGAAGAATGAGGTGGCTTGCAAACATGACCTAATGAGAAATAATAAATCTCATTTACTTTTGAAAAAAAGTGACTTGAATTCCCATCAAAGCAATTACAGAATCAGTCACGGAAAGGTTGGTTGGAAGGGAGGTCACCTAGTCCGGCGCCCCGCCCAAAGTGCGACTAAAGCCAATGCCCAGCCAGGCCAGCTGAGTCTGTGGCTTTTTTAGTTATGCTAAGCCTGAGTCTGAGCACCCTTTTTTTTTTTTTTAAAAATTAATTTTTTAAGACTCAGGCCATTTCCTCAGTGACTCCTATGAGCAGTGTAATAACGACAACACCAACACAACACCCCCCCATTGTGCACTGCCCCCCCCCCATTTTCAATCCAGGGCTGCAAAAAACAGTCATCTGTTTTCCAGTTAGGCAAACAATGATTAGTGCAAGGGTATCAACCACAGCATCCTTTGTTCTCATTTCCAAGAAACACAATTAGAGCAATTGGGACTCCAAATCTGACTTGAAATTGTTCTGAAACTACTGCGGGGGGGCGGGGGGAGGGATTTTTTCGCAGCCAAATCATTGCTGAAGCCACCAGATGTGGTAGCCATGGGCAAATAAGGTTTAACAGATATCGGAATGTGATGGTGTCTTTTTCCACCTAGATATTGGTACTACAGACATACAAAAGAGGAAGCTGACAGAGGCCATTTTATCTGGAGATACCAGCAAGCTGATGAAGATCCTCCAGCCTCAAGATGTTGATATTGTTTTAGACGGGAACTCCAGTCTTTTGCACTTGGCTGTTGAATCTGGTCAAGAAGAATGTGTGAAATGGCTCCTCCTGTACAATGCAAACCCCAACCTCACCAACAAGAAAGGATCCACCCCTCTTCACATAGCCATTGAGAAAAAAGTTAAAAGCATTGTGGAGCTGATTATGGCTAGGAAAATCAACGTTAATGCCAAAGATGAGGATCAGTGGACTGCTCTTCACTTTGCTGCCCAAAATGGGGATGATTTCAGCACCAAAATGCTGCTTGATAAGAACGCATCCTTAAATGAGGTAGATTTTGAAGGCAGAGCCCCCATCCACATAGCCTGTCAATATGGCCAAGAGAATATCGTGCGGATCCTGCTGAGAAGAGGCGTTAATGTGAACATCAAAGGAAAGGATGACTGGGTGCCACTGCACTATGCTGCCTGGCAAGGTCATCTCCCCATCGTAAAGCTTCTGGCCAAACAGCAGGGTGCAAACGTGAATGTGCAGACCGTGGATGGAAGGACCTCACTACACTTGGCTGCTCAACGAGGGCACTACCGTGTCGCTCGCCTTCTCATAGACCTGGAGTCTGACGTCAACATACAGAATGCGCTCTTCCAGACTGCTCTCCACATAGCTGCTGAAACTGGCCACACAAGCACCTCGAGGCTGCTCCTTAAACACGGTGCAGACATTGAGGCAGCAACAGCAGAAGGATACACAGCTCTGCACTTGGCATCCCGCAGCGGCCATTTAGCAACAACGAAGTTGCTGATAGATGAAAGGGCGAGTGTTCTAGCCAGAGGCCCTTTAAATAGGACAGCGTTACACCTTGCTGCAGAAAACGGGCACTCTGAAGTAGTAGAAGAACTTGTCAGTTTGGAAAATATCAACATTTCTGACAGTGAAGGGTTGACAGCTCTTCATTTGGCTGCACGAGGAGGGCACACAAAAACAGTTGAGGTTCTTCTGAAGCATGGGGCACACGCTGACATGCAGAGACCCACATGTCAGACCCTGCTACAGCTCGCTCAGCAGAGCAGCAATAGCTCAGTTACTGTGTTGTTAAGTGAGACTTAAGCAGAAGGTACAGAATTTGCTACCTTTCTACCTGGTGCGAGAAGGCTGCTGGAGCTTCACGCACAAGGGCCTTCGCCACTTGTGCACTGACCAGCTCACCAGCGGTGTCAGCTGATGGACTGAGGTACAACCAGCAGAAGCTACTTGTGTTTGAGTGTGCAAGTGAGAGTGTACATGGACTAAGGCCAGATGTGAGGCTAAGAGCTGGAGTCTGTATTGGTCATTCTGTGTGTGCCTGCCCTGTCTGTATATTGACCTTCCCCTCCCAAGGATGTTGTGAGAGAAGGATGCAACTTGTGGGTTTCCCTTGCTTTTTTTTTTTTTTAATATGCCAAATTAATTTAAGAACTAACATTCTGCTTTTTTATTCTCCTCAAAAAAAAAAAAAGCAATAGATTCCTGGTTTATTTCAGTGATCTCTATTTTAGACTGAAAGCCTCCAGCATAAAATAAACAACACAAATCTGCTTGAAATTAATGCAAGAGGTGAGGAAAGGTATATTTAAGATATAGTTAATCATGTTTCAGTGTCAGAAGGTTCTCTGTTTAATGGAAACATTGATTACAGATTTCCACGTACTCAAAATCGATGCGGCAGACTTAGTAACAAGGCAGGATCCCAAAAAATACATAAGCAGAAGCAAAAGCTAACACTGATATCTTTGTATACAGTACCACCTTGTATGTATTTTAAGATCAGTAAGCTGAACTAGATGCTTAATGGTTTGTCTTAAATGAAAAAAAAGTCAAAAGCTAAAATTCATACTGGACTGTAACTGGATGGTACCATTGTAACAGTTTGTGAAACAATGTTTGGAGTGGCTGATGACTACTAGACTGATATACTGTGTATATAGTATTTCCACCTGTTGTATGCTTTTTTCTACTGAAGAAAATAGATTGCTTAGAGTGGGTATGTTTTAATACACCTTTTAATTTCACTCTTTTCAAGGTTCAAATGTGATCTGTTTGTTATTAATAAAAGATTATGTTCCATATCTGCCTGTAGTTTGTAGTTAAAGCAACTGAAAACCCCTTGACCAGCAGCAGCACGCAACTGTAATGTGTTTTTAATGATGTTGAAGTCCAAACTGTTGACGTATGGAAGGCTGTCTTCAGTTTTACACTGCCCTTAGCTTTTACATGGAAGGTAAGGAGCTTGGAATGAATTGGAGGTATTATTTACAGAATAAAACCCCACGTAACCTAGCCTTTATGTGTGTAACATGTTGATGCCTTTCTCTTATGCAGTAGCTGTTCAGGGAGTTTGGTTTTCTTCCCTACCTTGAAGCCAGCTCAAATGCTTTTGCATCTTCCTGGTGGGCTGCTGCCAGACAGGGACCTCACCTCTCCTTGTGGTGTGTTCCCACTGTGCACACCACAGAGCAAGCAGCAGTGCCCGGCTTCGCTCCTACCTCCCCTGACAGGAAAAGCTGTTCCTGCTCGAGAACTTTTTTGTGCATACGTGATGGCAGTGACATGAATGCCAACAACACGTGAATGCCAGTGCTACCTCAGTAGCTGATTGTAGGAGTCAAAGTGTTCCGGTGTGAATCTAGCCCCGTGGAAGTCAATACTTTCTTAAAAACCAGTCAGTGGTGAGGGTAGCGGCTGAGGGCAGTAACAAACGGAGGATGGGTGCTTGCAGAGGGGGCAGGGGCCTGCTGCTGTTTGATAGTGTTCCTGGCTCCAAGGAGATACCTCTGACTACCTGCGTACAACTCTCCTAGTTCCATTTCTTGAATTTCAGGGCAGTTCACAGATAACCTGTTGAAACTGTATTAAAGAACAGATGGTGAAGCCATGCTCATGCCAATATATGGAGGTTACAAAGCAATACACCTCTTACTGGAGCATGGCCATCCCAGCAAGCTTCCTAAAGGTGCTGACAGTGAAACTTCTCATTAAACAAACAAAACTGTAATTTTCTTACTGCTTCCTTCAACTTCTTTTGAGACCAATTAGGGTGTCGTGGTTCATTAAGCTGTACTTAATCAGTCTCTCTTCATAGCAAATTCAACCACAGACCACTTAGTTTCTCGAGTCCTGTGCCACTGTGATTAAACACTTGGCCTGGTGTAGCACACACCATACCCTTCTATTTCAAAGTCCTCTGAAGAGCAAGATTTGGGATACTGTAATTCCAGCGGTATTTGCCTGAACTGCAAAAGAGCTGTAAGACCAGGTAAGAGCAGCCTTGCGCTCCCTAATAAAGGTGGTGCATACCAGCTAGGCAAGGGGAAAGTACATGTATAAAATGCTTGAAAAACAGCTCGAGCACTGCTTTGCCAGTAAATTCCTACAGTGCCTAATAATAATAGCACATTAGCTTCTAATTAAACATGAGGCCACGTTCGTGAGTCTTTATTTTCCATGCAGTCTTTCACAATAACAGGCACTGGCTGTGCCTTGCATAGAACGCAACACAGCCGGCACAGGGGGAGAAAAAAAACAACACAACCACACCATGAAAAAGACCAACCCACAACCAAAAAACCCTCAAAGAACTAAGGGGGTGCATGACATGCCACGCCACCAGTCTTGGAGGGGGTATTTGTCCCTGTGAACCAGGGGAAGGAGGGGTGAATGGGGGTGCTAACTTAGCACTGAGGCTGTAGTTACGAATTACTGTTTCGTAAAGGTCTCCTGCGGGTGGCTTTCATGTTGGGCTGTGCCCTGCTCTCTGACCTGAAGTCCCAGCTGGGCTGCTGACCTCAAGCTCACAGGCATCTCTTTGCCTCTTTCCAAGCTCAGCCACTTTCTTTAAAAAAATACCCCTCAAAATTATGCAGAATGACCCAATGGAACTATCAAGTTTAGTCACTGCTTACCTACTGAAAAAAAAGAAGAACAAACCAAACCCCACCACAAACTACCCAAAAAAACCCAACAATCCACAAATTTCCACCAAATGAAAAAAATAAAATCCCTTCTCCCCCCCAATCCTGCCATCCCTACCATAAATGCACGCTTGCTATCATTGGACTTCTTTTTTCCTAGTCGAGTTGGCAGGTTGAACCCAGCTGCCCCAAGCCTGAGAGGAAACCTGTTCCCCACACCGCTCTCCACCAGCTTACCTCCCCTGACTCCAGCTCACGCCCTGAAGCAAGCCAAGGCAATGGTGTAAGCCAGCTCCCAGCCTGTGGGCTCTGCCCACTCACCCCTCCAGCTCCAGCCCTCATGCCAATCCCTCAAACGTGCACCAAACCCCGCGTGCCGGGGAAGCACGGAGAGCTCTGCGGAGCTGAGCCTTGCTCCAGGTCCCCGGCCCTGCTAACTGCTCCCTGGCAGCAGAAAGGGCTGCAAGATAGAAAATAAGCTCTGCTTGCTCGCCTCCAAAATCAGGTGGAGTTTGCTTGCAGGGTGTCTGCGTACCCCATTCTCGCCTGTTTCAGACCGAGTTGTAACAAATACATAGAAAAAAACCACTAGTGAACGGCTGTTAGTGGCCATAAGCTTCACCTTTGCATCTCTAGGCACAATTTTTCAACCTGGCCTCTGCCTGCAGGCCTGCGGTAGGGTAGTCTGAGTTTCTGCCAGCACCCGCTGGTGCTGGCTCCCCGTACAGGTACAGGGGCAGGGAAGGTGCCTCACATCATCCCCATTCCTCGCTCCTCCATCCCAGCCTCCACCTCCAGAGAGGGTAGCGTGGCCCCTGATGCATTACCTGTCTTCACAACAGTTTGTTCCCAGCACCAGGGAGCTTTATCTACCTGGTACTTAGCACAAGGCGCTGCAGCACCGTGTTTCTACAGGCCTCGAGAGGACTCAACAAGCCTGTGGTTCGAACAGGCTCGGGGGTGGCTGGCGGCAAGGGGAGAGAATTGCTGGGTGATTGCAAAGAGGCCCGGAGGCAAACCTCAGCCCTTTCATTCCTGCCTCCTCTCTTGCACCACCTCGGCTCTGCACAACAGGGTTGCAAGAAAAACAAGGCACAGGGGAGCTGCTCTGCAAGGTCTCCTTTAGCAGAGAGGTCTGGAGGTGGGATAGCTGCTCTCCGCCACGCTCCTTTAACGCCGGGCTGGGTGGTATAAGGTGCAGAGCGGCTGCCAGGCCTCCCTGAAAACCCAGGGAAAGCCTTTGGGTGCCACGGAGCTCTGCTGCTGGGGTACAAACCTGCGCTACCTCCCTGGCTGCCCCTGGACCCAGCAGCTGATCAGATCCTGCCATCCCTGCACCTTGGGGAAAGGGGCGTCCTACCAGGGTTACCCCTCTGCTGCCTTTCCCCTTCCCTCCCCCTCTCAGACAAGGTGGACTTTGTTCAGGTGGTGGTGTTTGATCTGGTTCTTTGAAGGAGACCCACACAAGCAAGGAAGAAAGAGTGCTGGGCTTCTCTACGTGCCAGTCCTGGGGCCAGGCATTCAAGGTAGTCCAGCAGCACTCAGCCCATCCTGTTCTTTGGCCAAACACCCCTCTACGTGCGCCCAGGCCTCTGCACGAAGCCTTCGACTGCTTTTGCAACACTGGTTTGGTAATGTGGACAGATGGATCGCACATGGCGCCGCTCCACTCCCTCCCCTCTCCCTCCTTTTGGGACTCACTTTAATCTCTGGCTGTGGCAAAGCACAGAAGAGGGACATTCCTATTGCGGACCTGAGCCAGGGAGAGATTCCCAACCCCAAGCGGGTGCTGATTAAACAGAGCGTAACAGCACAGGAAGCCCTTTCAGCAGGGGAGGTGGCAGAAGGCAGATCCCAACACGTCGGGCTGCTGTGGTCGCTCACCGGCTGAGCGTCACAGGCTGCCGGCAGCGAGACGCGGGGCCAGGGGCAGCGTGTTGCGGCGGGGAGGCTGTGCCGGCGGGGAGGCAGGCACGACACCTGGCTCGGGCTGGTAAGCCCTCGCTGCTGCACCAGGAAAGTCCTGAGCTTGTAGGGAACCACACGTCAGGCACTTGAGAAAAAATGGGATTTAAAATCACCGCTGCCACCACCTTATTTGCCTTGCGTGTTTGAAATGCTGCGAGAGACGCTTTCAGGATTTTCTCTGCAATTATGTAGAGCAAAGACCATTTAAAAGCTAATAAAGAACAACTCACAATCTGCACAGAAGCACCTGGCTTTGAGAGGCTTGAGAAGAACCGTGCAGAAGCAAAGACAGCTACTATGGCTGTGGCAATGACAAGGGGAAAGATGCTCAGCATGCTTCCCCGGGGGAGCAGGGAAAGCCTCATTTGCCGGTGCTGCTCCCTGGGGCAGCTTCTGCCCCAAAGGCAGACAGTAACCCTTGACCACAGCAAGGATAAGGGCCCACGGGCTGCAGATTCACAACACACACGAGACAACTTTGCCTGATGAGGTGTCCCCCCCCCAATATCCATCAGCCGATCAGGTCAGAGAAAATAAATCCCAGCAGAGCCAGTTTTCACCCAAGTTCATGCCCTGGCCCTGCCTCAACGGGGACCAGGTCCAATGTATTTCCTTTTTATCTGCTTAAATAGGATTGCTTTTCTTAGTCCACTAACAGGCGAAGCATGCCCTGTCCTGTGCTACTGTTGCAGATGTCCACCATGTATTTTAAAACCCCTGGTGAGGCTGGCTTTGTCCCAGCATCATCTTGCTCTTTGCAAAGATGCTTGGCAGCATTGTAGGAGGTTAAGCAGGCCACAGTTGCAATGGACACGGGGAACATTTATTACAGTAGCTATATCCAAAAGCATGTGCACAATGGGGTTTAGGCATTTGTAAAATCAAAGTTCAGAATTTTGTATGCTGTGAATATGAAGACTGACTTCAGATTAACCTCAAGTCCTTCTTCAGGGACTCATGAAAATCTCCAGTGTCTGCCTTCCTTTAAAAAAAAGGGTATACTTTTAAATCTAATCAGCAGACTAGTCCATCCCAGCTAGAAGAAGATGCTTGATGCCTTGAAATTAACCCGACCACCAGCTTCCCAAAGCAGGAAACCTTTTCTTCCCCACCATCTTCCCACTCGGTCCCAATTCCCGAGCATGGCAGCATATCCCTCTGCCCAGCACATCCCCTTCTGCTCTTCCACCTCCAACTGGTGCAGCCCCTTCAAGGGCGGGTGCCAGGTTCCAGGCTTTCTGCCTATGTTTTCCCAAACAAGGATGCCCAAGCCCATGCCTCAACTGAGCTCCCCCAAGGGGAGCCGTAGGGAGAAAGAAGAGGAGGAAGCTGCACCACATGGGTGCTGCTGTAGCGGTAACTGCGGCCTAGAGGACCTGAGCAGCAAAGGGCCACTGGCCACTGGTGACCAGTCAGGACTTTCTGTTTCCACTTGACCTAAATCTGGGTTCAGATGGTGGTTTATTAAGGAAAGGCAGTAGTGCTCCACTGCCCTCCAAGTCAGACTGTGCACAGAACTACCCCTGCACTACTTCACCCTGTGGGCTCCTGACTCATTGCTCAGTGCACCAATTCCCAGGGAAGAAGTTTGCTGTGGTGCAGCAAACCAGCACAGATCCAAACAGGGCTCCCTTGCCACAGCTACAGCCTGCAGTATGCATCGCCCTCCCTGTCACCGGGACAGTGTTTTCCCTGCTGAAAAGGTACCAGCTCTGGGATATTTCCAAAGCAAAAAGCCTTGCAGAGTTGGAAGCTGAGGGGCTCCCTTCCCATCCTTGGTTCTGCCAGCTTTGGGGAAAGACAGAGGTGCAAGAACTGGTCCTGGCATCCCCTTCCCAGGGCCATGACGGTGCCAAGGATGCAGCCCCAGACACGCTTTCGGCAGAGCACCCTTTCTCCTTCCTCCTCACGGGCCTGCCAGGACTAGGTACCTCTGCGGCAGCCCTTTGCCCTGGGTGGCGAGCAAACCCCAGCAGCTTGCACAGCGTGTGCCGGCACGCACCGCGCTACAGGTGGCTCCGGCTCACCGCCGCCTGCTTTGTGTCACGGGAGGCTCCTGCCCAGACGAGGCTGGCTGAGGTTTTCTAGCCGGCTTTTTGGCAGGGAGGCGGCGTTGCAGGCGCCGCTGGACTTTCTCCATTTGTTTCTACCCATTAGTAACCAGAAGAGCTGCTCCAGCCTTAAGTCAGGGTAAAGCCCGACAGTGAAGGCAGTGGTAATTAGCTGTGCTGGCAGCACACCCAGCGAAGCAAAATGGCTGAGTAGTCATCGTGGCTCATAACCAGCCTGTGCCAATGGGGAAGATGTGGCCTCCCTAATCCTCTCCTTCCTCCCTCTGAGTTTCCCTCGACTGTCAATTAGTTGACTCCTTCCTGAAGGAATTAAAAGAAAAAATAAACTAGAAGGACAAACAATACAGAGGAACACACTGGCTTCTCCCTGCCAGTGAAGATGTGTGCCTGAAGGGGGGGCATCCCATTTTGCCCCCACTGGGGTGCATGCTGGCAGCCGAAAAGCAGGGGTGAAGCAGCGCTGGCTTGGCATTGGGCAGAGGGTGCAGGTCCCTGGCAGCAGCACAGCTAGCCAAGCTCGCCCTCAGAAAGGGCCTGTTTTGCTCCACACTGTTTTGGGGTGGTGGGACTGTGCCAACCCACTGTCTCTCCAGGCTGGAGTGGAGCCAGGAAATGCTGCTCCAGGGGAGGCTGTCATTCCCCTAATAACAGCGACCCGTCTCCAAGGGATTTTATGCATCTGACTCCCATTAAATACAGAGGCATGCTGCCCTAAGGGACTTGGCCAGCGTTGGGCTTTATACCTGCAGGCGTCTGGGACGGCTCCTTCCAATGCCACCTCCTCCGCTCCCTCCTGCCCTGCAGAGGGGCCAGGCAGGGGAGATGCAGTACAGCACCCTGCTGCCTCCCTCCAGCCAATAGACCCGTGCATGCTTTAAGGTGCCCAGAAAAAGCCCTACAGGGTTTAGAGGCAAGTTGTTTCTGTGTAAAATCCCCAGAACTGTGCTCTGAGGTGTGATGCAAGGGGCCCTCATGCATGCCACCGGTTTGTCCCTGCCACAAGCTTGCAGACAGGGCTTTCCCTTGGCTCCTCTCCCTCTGCCCTTTGCTCGACTGCTCCGAAGCAGTCAGTGTCACAGGTTAGCGTGAGCGTCACAACAAGGTGGCATGGCTTCCTGGTCAAGGACCCAACCCGCCGATCAGCCCTGTGGCAAGCGCGCAGCAACCCTGGCTGCTGCTGCTGGGTCCCTCCTGCTGTTTGTGAGCAATTAACAGGGACGTGGGACAGGGTGAGGCTGGGCGAGGTACGAGACCAGAGGCAATAAGGATGGGATCTCATGCTATTTCAGCTTTTTAATGCTGCTCTTTCCTCACTGTGATCACAGGGACGGTCGAGTGCTTGTGCATGTGTACCTACCTACACAGGCACACGCGCTTGCCTGCCTGCACACGAGGGCTTACAGGCACACACGTGCCTGCCCTCTGCCTGCACACACACGGGCATGCGTCTGCACACCCATATTCATAAAAGCAATATTCATTTCTTGTTTTCATGGTGAAAATTAGCCACTTTTCAAGGCAGGGAGCTCTCAGGTCACAACATCCACAAAAACTCACCCCAGCACAAGCCCTGGACTATCATTCTTCCCTTCCAGAAACAGACTACAGAAATCAGAGAGGAGGTGGCACTAACGTACTGCTGCTCGTGCAATGCTTTGCTAAGCTAAGCCCACCAACCACTGGGTACCACAGCAGTTTTCAGCTCTCCCCTTAAGCTGCTCCATCCCGGCTCCCTGGGGTCTATCAGAGCATTTGGATGGCTAGAAGCTGCCTCAGGGTGTATCCCTCAAGGCTGCCAAAGGTTCAAGTCAGACACATCACAGCACTGCCACAACCCTGTAATCCACTCCCGTGAGACACTGCTGCTGTCAGAAAGAAATCAAACCCCAGCTGCGAAAGAAAGAGGAAGAAACATCTGTTTGCGCAGCCACAAACACTGGTCACTGGTACGGTTGTTCTTGTTCAGGTATTCCCAACCCTGTAAACACTAGCTGGAACAGACCAGCATTCCTCAAACTCAGTGTTTTGCCTCAGAGTTTCCTGTGTTAAAAGCCTAAGGAAGAATGAAAACATAATCCTGCTCTGAGCAGTTAGGAAATAAAATGGTCTTAGGGAAAATGCCTTCCGCATCCTAGTCACCTACCACAGCATTCACGTTACCTGTAATAAATATTTAAATATTTCCAGAACCCTACACTGTTCTTAACAGATAACATTTTAAAAAATATTTTTATATATATGTGGGGTTTATATTTTTTAATATATAAAAAACCCTTGAAAGCATTTATTTGATCAGTCTAAAGACACAAACTTACAGTTTGCTCTACGATGCTACTTACTGACAACAGCTCTAACCCCATCCCGTCCTAACAACCCAAATTCAAACCCAGCAGCAAGGATTTGCATCCCAAATGGTATGTGTGGCTGCTGCTGCACAGGGCCCCACCATCACCAGAAACTGGAGGAGCTGGGAGCAACTTACTTTTGACCTTGCAACTTTGCAGCAGTTTGTTCCTCCCCCTGTCGCCCAGCTGCCTCTTTCAACATCCTTTTAAATAACTGCCTCTGCTCATGCAGCGACAGCCTCAAGTTTACGCTAAAGGGCAGTCTTTGACCCACACAGAAGGCATTTACCAAGTATTTCTTACATACATTGCAGACGTATGCACGGACACGCACAGTCAGCGGTCAGCTGCAATGCTAGATGGCTTTTACAAGCAGCAACGCACCAAGTCTCCTCCTGCCCTTCTGCTGTTTGCCAAAGCTCTTCTCCCAGGTTTGTCTTCCCAGGTTTGCTCTAGCCCCTAAACATGTTCCAGATTAACAAAATTCACAGAGATCAAGATGCAACGAGGAAAATTTTCAGCCAAGAGGACCACGGCCCCCAACAAAGCTAGATTTATTTATCTCAGCTAAAAATGCCCCCTTGACACCTCCCAGTGTGCCAGGGGCCCCCGGCCGCTTCTTGCCAGCCACTCAGCAAGTGGCAGCTGCACCCCATCAATGTGCCAGAGGATTATGGCTTCCTCGAAGGTCTCCCAAGCACCTTTAATTATCTTCCTTGATCAGATATCAAAGCTACTCTGCCAATAGCAAGTGACAGGAGTGGACCAGCTGGGAAGACGATACACTCCCGGGCAAGGCTGCAGCAGGGTGCTGCCACTAAGCCCCGCGGCAGGGCTCCCTGCAGCGGGAATGAGCCCCTGCACCTCAGCTCTCTGCAAAATTTAATTTCTGGAGAGACCTGATTTGGGGAGAGGTGCAGGTCAGCTCTTGAGAGCTGCCGGGGCTTTGGGTACAGCTCTGCTGCTTCCCACAAGAGGGTGGGAGGTTGGTGAGCCAGAGGCAGAAAGTCATTGCGGCTGCTGGAAAAACCTGCCAGAAGCCCAGAGCCAGCCTCAGATTTTGGCTTTGCCCCCCCACCCCATGCTTTTAACTCCTTAATGACCTTCCTGCACAACCAACCCAATCTCCTATTTTGCCCAAAGGGCATTTGGCCGACAGCAGTGAAGTTAAGATGTCAGTACAAATGTGTCTGTTGCCAGCGGAGTTTGGCTGCAGATCTGAGTTGTGACATGGCTAATGAGGAATGAGGTTATTAATATTCTATTGTGACATACTTAAGATCACCAGGCTTCCACTGAATATGCGATTGTTGAGGAGCCAAGAAATAATCCTTTAACTACAGATTAAATTTAGTCCTATTTGACATCCCATCCTTCATTCAAGCCATTAAAAGGACCTGGGCCAGGAAGCTATCCTTGCTCCTCACCGGAAATGCTCACATCCAGCTGAGATACTTTTCTAACATGTATGTGCAAATAGGTTATGAGGCTCTCCAAGAAATGGCTGCTCCAAGTTAGCACCTACTTTGTGCCTGGGTTACTTTAGATGCCGTTCCCTTGTCTTAAAAAGGCCACTAAGCTGCAAAAGCATCTGTCCCCTCCTAACTCTGACCTCATTCCTGACTGCAGACTTAACCCAGCAGGCCTTAAAGACAGCTTCTAGATACCTAGTTCTGCTTGTCCCTGAAAGCAGCAGGTGCCAGGGGTGCTGTTGCCATGGCATGACCCGGCTGTACCTCCTGGGTGCATGGTGTACCTGTGGCCACCGTGCACCTCAGCAGCCCAACCTGCCCTTCTTTCCCTTAGGTGTGGCAGGTGCCACTGGAAAGGTGCTTAAGCCTTTCTGTCTTCACCTCCTGCTCCTCTGTGGGTCCTGCCCTTTGAGTTGTCAGTGACTGAATGCATTCAGAGTTGAAGGGTGAAGCCTCAGTGAGTCACAGGAGGGGTGGGAAATGTACACAACAGACAAGCCATGCGTTTCAGCCCCTGGTGCAGGTTTTTCCTCTGCTATTTATGTACTATGTGCTCCGGAGGTTGGAGGCGGTGGGGTGTCTGCTCCTCTGGAGAAGCTGTTCCAGCATTTTTTGGGAGTACAGATGCCAACACCATCTGTAACTGAGCCTACCTGTAACCTGGTCCAGTCACTGCAGGTTTTTTCCCTCCCTTCTTTTTCTCTGTAGGGACTTTCTCCTTTTCTTCTCTGCCACCTTTGATGAAGGTCCCCAGAGATCCTTCCTTCACATCTTCCTGCCTTGCCTGGGCAAAGTTATTAAGGATAGCTCTCTCTAGCAGCAGTGAAATGGGGAACCTATTGATTCAGTGAAGAAAAAGCCAGCAACTACTGAAACAGAACGTGGTGGAGGAGGAGAAAGAAAATCAAAAAGACAGCTGGAAAAGAAAAGCAGTGTGGAATTATGCAGCATCCCTGTAACAAAATCAGTTATTCAACTACCTGTGAGGGCACTTATTTGCATTATTCATAGGGTATTAATTACACAACTCAATTCTTCTTTCTGAGTGTCTGCCATTACAGCTCAACACCTGCAGCGGGTAGCCCAGCAGCGCTTTGCTGCCTCCGCTCCCCCCAACGCAGCCTATTCAGTTTTATCCTCCTGCCTAATTATGACAATTACTTTCTTACCCTCCTCTTTTATTTCCCTTTACTTGCATTGTTTGAGCCAGCTATTACAGCTTTAATGTTCTTGTAACAACGTTGTTCTCTGTAAAGACCCCACCCAAGATGGCACCATGATACCGAGCTGGTATCAGGTAACCGCACTGCAGCTGAAGTCAGCTCTCCGCCAGCTGTTTTCCTGACAGCTCCTTAAAAAAAGTAAAATAGAGTTTGTGGGTTTGTTTTCTTTTCCTCCAACTGCTCCATCTCTCCATGGGCTCCTCTTCCACCCCTTCCTACTCAACACATGCTGGATGAACACAGATGCACAGTCTCAGAGGGTTTTTTTTCAGGAGCGGCAGGTGTCCCAAGGGCGGGCTCAGCCAAATGCCTAAGCGCAGCATCCCACCTCCTCGAAGCTGAAATCCATGGCACCCGCTGCCGAAGCATCACCGAGGACTTGTGCTGCCAGCCCTCCTGCAGCAGGACCAGGTAGACACTGCCGTATGGGCTTCCCCCCCTTGCACATCCCAGGTCACGGCGCAGGGGGCTGTATGCAGACCACAGCAGGTTAATGCGCTTGCCAATTGATTATTGAAAGCACCAACAAAGAACACGTTTGCAAGTGCTGGAAATACACAACCAAGTCAGAGACTAATAAAACAGGGGCTGGCAAGATTCACAGTTCTTCAGGTTATTCCTTAAATGCAAATTTTCATAGCCAGGTGGAATGCAGCACACCCAAATTTAGGCTTCCGATAGGCCACAGGTGTACAAAAGCTCCCTCAGCAGTCAGTGGAGAGAAAAAGAGGAAAACCCAGTGTATTTATTCATCCCACCTTCCTCAGACACCGAGCTGTGTCTCTGGGTGAGCTGAGTTCCTGCGCTGATCAGAGAGAGAGAGCAGGCTGCCCAGATGAACCTGGGGAACTGGGCTGGCCAAAGTAAGGAGAACCAAATCTCACCAAGGCTGCCTATGCTCTAGCATTAAAACAGCTCCAGGAGCTCCAGGAAAGGCCCACGACAATGTCAAGAAACTCCTATGACATACCTCAAGGTATCATTGGAATTATGAGAGAGTTTTGGTCTAGGAGCTGGAGAACTGGTCTTATGATTGTGTTGTAGAGTCTCTTGAGGAAGGAAGAGGCCTGCAGTAGTAGCAGAGCCAAGTATCTCATCTGATTGAGTGCTATTTGTGAGATTTCTGTCAAAGCCATTTGTCTCTTAGTTTAGTCTGAGTTGACCAGGCTAATGGGCTAACACTAGGGTTAGGGTTATGCTTATGGACAAGGACAGAAGGAACCAAGGAGCTGGATCTACCACTGTGATAAAAGCAAGGACTAAAGACCTACAGTAAGTGCTGCTATCTCTAGGGGTCATCAACCCTTGAGCTAGCAGTACTTCACTGAAGTGATCTCCTGTGTTAGGGTAGGGGCTTAGGACTGACCTGAGAGATGACCTGGGGTACACAGGCATAGAGGCAAGTTTCTGAAGGGCTGTAGATAATTCTGAAACTGGCTGAGGATGTCTGGGTGTAGGGATACTCAGAGCTGGACAGGTACGTCAGGTGATCATTTGGTATAGGTGGGTCTGAGGAAGCTCAGAACTGAGCCAAACGCAGCCTAAAGATGGAGGATGGGGCAGGGTTCCAGCAGGGGTTATCAGCATGTGCCTTGCATTGGGCCAAGCGCTCCTAAGACCAGAGTCAGGGTTGAGAACCACAGGATCAAAAGAAATAACCTGAGTAATGCTGTCTAGAAGATCAATGCAGAGTCCTGGTAATAGTAGGGACAAGTAACTCTTGTCCTTCCCAGTAACACTCAACCACTTCCATTTGTCCTAAACAAAGATGTTCCCTTCAGCCATCCTGGCACCAGCCTCACATTCAGTGATCAGCCAAGCTTGCCATGCATGTCTTGTGATAACGAGGATAACTTCTGTTTTTCCTGAGACCTAGCACCTGTCTTACCCCTTGTCTTAAGCCTAGGCCACAGCCCCGTCCGCTTTTACACTGTAGTTTCCTGTACACTAGGTGCAAACCATAACGCCTGTTCAATGAGTGTAATTTGGCCTGGAATAATCAACACTGGATTCACAGCTCATTTTAGCCTTACAGAAAAATCTCATCTCACTTCTGAGTAAATCAAAGCCAATTTGCCTCCATATGATGCAACCCTTATCTTAGCCAGCCAGGCTCTGCAAATGCTTATATTATATCAAACTCTTCAGCTTCTACTCTTAACACTCTAGTCCAGTGATGCTGATCAGAACCTATATGAATTATGACCCTTTTGCCTCAGGTGACGCTAATTCTTAGGTTTTACAGGACTACAGGAACGAAACAGAAATTACAACTCTGTGAGCCAGCTTAAGCCCTAACGATAGGCTCGATACCTTTGCTTACAGAAGTTGTGGTTTTACCCCAACTGGTAGCTGAGTCCCACTCAGACGCTCACTCACTCCCCACCATGGGGAAGGGGGAGAGAATCGGAAGAGCAAAAGTGAGAAGACTCATGGGTTCAGACACGAGAGTTTAGTAAGTGAAGCCAAAGCCGTGTGCACAAGCAAAGCAAACCCAGGAATTCATTCCCCACTCCCCACGGGCAGGCAGGGGTTCAGCCATCCCCAGGACAGCAGGGCTCCGTCACGCCTAACGGGGACTTGGGAAGACAAACGCCGTCACTCCGAACGCCGCTGCCCCCCCTTCCTCTTCCCCCCAGCCCCTTACAAACCGAGCATGACGCCATATGGTATGGAATGTCCCTTTGGTCAGTTGGGGTCAGCTGCCCTGTCTGTCCCCTCCCAACTCCCCGCACACCCCCAGCCATCCTGCCGGTGGGGCGGTGCGAGAAGCAGCAAAGGCCTTGGCTCTGTGTGAGCATCGCTCAGCAACAGCAAAAACATCTTGATATTATCAACAGTGTTTCCAGCACAAATCCAAAACCCAGCCCCATACCAGCTTCTACGAAGAAAATTAAGGTGCTCTCAGCTGAAAGGAGGACAACAGACCCCGAGTTGGTACAAAATTAATAATAATTCTTTCACCCACATGGTAGCCATCCTAATTTTGGATGTGTAGCAGGATGCAGCAGAACAGAACACAAAGCGCAAGGGATCTTCAGCCCATTCTAAGCCATCCCTAAGCATCATGCTTTCTGCCATGTTTTTTTAAAACATACCTGAACAAATCAAATATCCATGTTTTCCCTCCGGATGCCACCCTCACTTTTGCCTGTTTAGCCTTGCAGGCACATGCACGTATTGACTTATGCAGCTCTTTAGCGTTTTCCCTTTGCATGTGGTCCCTCAGACACAGAAGCCACAAGCCCCCACCCACGTGGCACCAGCGCTAATCAAAGCCCAAAGGCAGTGGAAACGCCCCAGAAAGCTTAGGGCAGTGCCAGGGCTTCATTCAGCAGGAGATGAGGAATTTTCTGTTATACCATGAGCTAAATTTGAGGGCCCAGAATGAGTCTGTGCAGCATCTTCAAGGGCTTAGTTGTTTTTCATAAGGGTGAATTCCCAGAGGTACTGTGGAGGGTCAGGAGTAGGAACTGCAGGGTCTGAGGAGCCCACGTTTCGCAAAGCTCAGATAAGCAGGAGAAGGGCTGGCAGGAGCAAATGACTCTTGAATTATTCTGGGATGAGGCAGGGACTCCTACATATGTGTCTATGGGCACACACTTACTGCTTGGGTTGGAAGAGCCTGTTTTCCTGCTGTAATTGGCCAAGTGGGAAGGCAGAATGGGAGCTGGTGTCATGCTGTCGGGGTTATTTAGCCCTTCTCACTGTGTCAGTGAGCACTATCTGGCCAAACTCACCATCAGCTCCACCCGCGTGGGCCTCCCAGCTCCCGCAGCAAATCTTTTCAGGGCACGCTGACTCTGCTCTGCCGGATGCTAACAAACCTGAGCAGCTCTGTCCAACATCTGGTGTCTCCTAACCATGCTTTGGCAAGTAGCAGCCACTCACCACAGCTGCCAGCAGCCCTCTATTACATATCAAAGGAGGAGGATTGGGCAGGATTAGGGATCAAAACACTGCATGGAAGATCTCAGCCTGCTTCTGAATCATTCAGCGCTTGGAGGCTAGGATTAGAGATGGTGCCACTGGAAGCCGATAGCTCCTGCTTTTTTTCTGGGGCAGGGAGAGTTTGCTGGGATGCTACGTTGTGGCACGGTAGTTTTTAAATATAGGGTTGGCACTTGGGCCCCAACTCTACGCCAAATGATAAATCCGGCAGATTTGCATAAATACTGGTGTCAGTCTGGATGGCTTCTATGTAACTGTGGGGCATGTGTGGATCTCCTGGATATACAATAGCAGAAGCAAATAACTTAATAGGTCTGTTGTGAGTAAAGCCTGCTTCAAAGGCCAGAGCTGAAGTCCTGATTAAGAAAGCCAAGGGATGAAGCGCTAAGCTGATTTACACGTTTTGCAACACCTCCCAAGGTAGAATGAGGGCTGCTAGTAACAGCAGCAAGCGTCTCCTGGTTTGTCTCGAGGCACAAATTGTTCTCCAGGCAAACACAGGCAAGTCTAGAACTGGGCTTAATATTAGGGAAAGAGACAACAGGGACAGAAGACTTCTTTATTGTTGTTTTCTCTTAAGCTTAGAGCATTACACAGATGCTGCCCTGGCAGGAGCTACAGATACATTCAGCACTCGGTGCCTGGCTGGTGTTTTGGGTTGATCAGGGTGCTGCGGTCAGCACTCAGGCAGCGGCACCAAACAAACCACCTTTTTGCTCAGGTGGGGGTTAGTTCAGGTTAACACCAGCAGAGCCACCTGCCTTCACCGGGCTACCTACACCACCTTGCTCCCCAGCCCTAGCAAGCAGGGCTACCTAAACATAAGTCCCCCATGGCACCACGCGGCCAGGCTTCCTCCCCCTTGCTCCTGCTCCCTTTTTACCCCATGCTGTTCTGCAGCCCAGATGTGTCCTGATACCCACTAGACAAGATATATCATATACAGACAAATCATCAGGGAAATTGCTCTGGAGCTATAAATTTCCAGAGTACATATACTGTTATTCCCCTCCCACTAGCAGATGCTGGTCTAGATGATCTCTCTGAATTTTTCCATTTCCAATTAATCCACTTTACAAATCTACATTTTTTTTAAGCTAAAAAAAAAAAAAAGACAAAGCTTCAATTAGGAGAACCTCTGCTGACTCTCTGAATAATTGCCTTTCCGCTTCAGGTTAGCATTATTGGAAAGGCTATTGAAGCACATGCCTAACATGTAGCAATACAAACTATAGTTTATAAATTAACATTTTATTGCAGTAGTTTTTCACATGAGAGGTACCTCTGCCTCATTTATGGACCTTTGTCCACCTTCATGTGCAAATGTCATGCTCATGAATTTTAATATATATTGGAAATGCTCCCTGGAGTGAAACAGACTCTTCTCACTGGCCACAAACATAATACAACGGCACTAACATTTTTTTCCACCCAGCTCATTTTTTGATCCTGGCTTCTTATTTAATAATAAACCAGGCTGTGAACACACTGACTCATCTCTTGTTTTCTCAAAATAGTGAGAAGTTTTATTTATTTTTTTAATCAGTAACTACCTGAGAGAAAGGAATGCCTCATAAGATAAAGGCACTTAATTAGTTTGTTTGCTGGTAAGAAAAATATGTAGGTGGATGTGGGCGAAATGCCAAGCCAAAGTGGTCTGGCTTTACTGACAGTTCAGCAAAAGAAAAAAAGATTAGACGTCATGGAAAATGTTACTCCCTGAACAGGAAAAGCTGGACATGGCACGTATTTTTCTTCATGATCCAGCTTTGTAACAGTAAAAGGAACCACTAGCATTAGCTAACAGAATGTACTTAGGGTGTAAAAAGGCTACAGAAAAAACTCCAGAAGTATAGCTGAATCAGAGGACTGTGCCAATTACGTGAGATTTCTTTCAAATATCTTATTTTCCATGATTGTTAATACTACCATAGCAAAAGTGTGCACAAAGGCCAATGTGCCAGCACTCTTCAGGGGCACTGGGAACATTTGGCTACACCACATATGTTTCAGAGCAGACTCAGACATCAGGCTACTTGCATTTATAATTCAGAGCACACCACAAAGCAGGATACTTTTTGTGATCAGGTTAGCAAACAAACAGCACATTATCAATCATCCTCATCTTGATTTTAACGCTTTTCACATTCCTGCGGATGTGAAACACCCGAGATACAACCTGCTGGAATCCCAACACAGAAACCAACCCAGAGAGCCCGCAGAGGAGCACAAGCCTGTTTAGGCTTTGGCCATTCTTGCTGAAGGCCACATCTGCATTGCAACTGGACATCCTTTGTACTCTGTTCACAGCCGGATCCTTCCCCCCCACCGCTGCCAAGGGGCTATTCCCCGCGCCTGAGTGTGTCCCGCGTCCTGAAGCGGGAGTGTGCCCGTCTGTACTGAGCTCCCCTCCAGGGACTGCAAGGCATTTCAGACAAAGCTTTCCAGCTGGCTGCTGCATTGGGAAAGTCTACCAGCATGTTTCCGATAGAGTATCTTATTGCCAGACACCCTTTACCCTTTAGACTTTTGTCCCAGATAACAATTGACCAGCTCCATACCTTTTCTGAAATCCACGATTCTTATCGTAGTGACTTGGCTTATTTGATGATCACTCAATTAACTCCCACCTTTGGATTATTAAATCAGTTTTTATTAACCAGGACAGATACTGAAATAGCCAGTCCATTATTAGCTGCCTCCCATTTCTGAGATGAGTTGTTTCTGCTGCGTTGGAGGAACCCGTCTGCTTGACTGCTGCTCCAACAGACCTTCAGGAAAGCAAGATACCTGTTTACCACATGGTCCCATCCTTCAGACAGGCATAACAGCTGCCTTTAAAAAAAAAAAAAGGAAAAAAAAAAATCACATCCATCCCTTCCCATACCGTAGGGGTCTGTTACAGACCCTTCTCTGATATTACCTTGATTTTCCCTTTTATAATTGGAGGGTTTGTGTGCACAACCACATGAGTTCATGTAAGGAACTTAGCGAGACAGTTTCTTCACAGCAACCCACCACCCCGTCCAGGTGCGCATACAGGGCACATTCGTACACAAATCTCCAGGACAAATCGAACTCAGTGGAAGGCATCCAGTTTTGAAGGCCAGGTCTGACATTTCTAGCAGCTGTTAGCAATGGCACAGGGACCCACTGGACAGGAGAGGATGGAGATAGTACAGAGAACAGGAACTTAGTTGCTGAACCATGAGCAGATCAAAAGTTAAAAAATTAGCAGGTGGGTGGTCTGCTCCCCAGCTAGCAGAGAAACCTGTCTCTCACCCTTTCCTCTCCCACAGGATCTTCCCTTGCATACGCTTCTCCCATTACAACTTCCACTTTCCCCACACCCCAGCAAGACTTCCCACTTGTGCCCTTATGCAACTCCAATTTCCTTGGGAGACGGGCTGGGAAACCTACCCAAATCGACAGCAACTGGCTCAGCACTTCTCGCTGCTGAGCCAGTAACACCAAAGGTAATGCCCACACCACAGGCGAAAAGGGTGCGACTGCCGCCTGGGAAGCCACGGCTCGGGCACCGGTGGTAGCTTGTGTCCCTCAGCACGGCACCAGCAATCTTCCATGCTCCCAGGCAGGGTTTGCAACTTGTTATTTTACCCCGTATTGCCATTGCATCAGGACCTGAAACCTCGACTGGTTACTTTCTCCAAGAGGGGGAGTAAAAGAACAAGGCTAGCTCTGAAATTTCTCCTCCAGGAGAAATTAAAAATTAAATCGGGGGTTAATAAATGTGTTTTTACCCAGTCTGGCTCCCCACAGTGAAGCTAAAGGCAACAAGATCTCCCCTCGGCAAACTGCTGTCCTGCCAGGGAACTTGGGCTCCTCCGAGTTAATATATGCCTTCATGTTTTATATCACCTTCTCTGGGTCACATCCCCTCTGGCAGAATCACACAACTATCATTTTGCAGCATGTTACCTGCACACACACCAGTGTGGGCCTCCCTCCTCTCCTGCCATTATGCTCCGCAAACTGGTGAGTTTCTCCCACTACCACATCCACAGCTGCTGGTTTTCATCAGGAAATACACCCATGCACACACAGCTCCCATCACACAGGGCTAGAGACGAATTTTTCCTTGCTAGACTGATTTTGGAAAGATGAGTTTCTAGCACAGAGTGGGAAACCTTCACCCCACTAGGACAACAATTGCCCTGGGCATAGCCTTGTGCCCTGTGAGGTCCCACCTCTGTTCTCCATCCCTGCTTTTGATGCTTCCCCAGTCTTCATTTCTACCTCTTTGTCCCAAAGGACTCTCTGGGACTCCAGCTTCCCAGCTCTGCACAAGTTGATGCCTGGTTTGGGACAGCTCACTGCTGTGCAGGGGCTGCAGCATGCCCCGGCAGCTCTGGGCGCAGCAAGCTGAAGAAACCTAGTGCTGTGGGGTGGGAAGGGCTGGGCTCAGGAGAGCTGGGGAAGAAGGGGCAACACAGCCCACTGGCCATGGAGACATTCATATCACAGGTCTGTGGGCACTGTGTGGGGTCCAGGAGATAAGGGAACACAGACCAGGGTGTGTGCTTCCGCAAGAGCCGCTGATACGGTATCCGAGAGCCCTCTGTGGTCCCAGGTAAGGAAAAGGTTTCTCATCCCATTCTACTCAAACAAAAGACTTTCCCCTCCATTTTAGTTTCTGCATTTTCCATACTCAGCCCAGCTTAATCTACACTGCGCCCACATACAGTATTTAGCCATGTTATTAAGCCTTTGTAGACTGCAGCAGACACACACCACATTATGTGAGGAATATAGGAATTAATGTAATTGGTTTTGAGGATGGCAGAGTCTTTAGCATCAATTAAATACTTAAAGTAAAAGGTATGCATGAGAGATAATGGTAGGAGTATAAAAATGGCACCAGGCAAACAGCTCTCAAAGAACATGAATTTCTGGTTAAGGGGGGAAAAAAGAAAGTCATCACGAAGGGAAACCTGAAAGTTTCCATTATATGAAACGTCTCAAAAATAATTCATGAAACTTTTATTATGAAAATTAATATAGTATAGACAGATTTGAGTACTTAACCTCCCCTCAACATTCCTTATTTTTATCCATTTGAATAGCATGTTTTGATACATATGCCAAATCATATTTTTATCTTGAAAAACCTTGAGTAACCCATTTGGCTGATCAGATGTGGGAAATAAACAGGGTGAAATGAGAAGAGTCAAAAAGCAGGAGGAAGCATTAAAGAGAAAATGTTTCTTTTTACGAATACACAAAGCAGTATTAAAAGTGCCAATTAAAAATGAAACAGGAATGAGGATTTCATTTTTGTGAAATGCATATGGACATGAATATAAATTCTGAGCAAATTAAAAGTATTGCCTATAAAACAATCACCCCAAACCTACTGTAAAAAAAATGTAAGCCCCAGCATCTTCCTCAATACTTTCGCTTGTCCTCCCCATCAATTACATGGAGGAGAATGGTGGATTTCCTGTCCACGAGAGATGCAGGCAGTGTTTTCAAGATATAAAGGAAGCACAACAGGAGGTGCAGTGCCAACAGAAAGAGAAATGAGAGGGGAGACGACTGGAAAATACATCCCTTAAGAGAGGAAACCCAACAAAGTCAAACCAGAAGAGCACTGGGGAACAGGAAGCAGACTTAACAGCCTGTGAGCAATGATGAACTTTTCCAATGCTCAACACTTACAGTAGCAAGTTCATGCTTGGCTTTCACTCGAGTGTCTCCCAAGCTGAAAAATAAGTTAGCTGCTAACCTGTACATTTCCTATACAGTTCACTTGGGAACAGCATCATTTATTTATCAGAAGTTCTATTTAGACTCCGAGTAATAACCTTGTCATGTAAGTAGGTCAAAGGCATACAAGCATCTATCCCAAGACACCTCCTTCATAAAATTTTACAGTGAAATATTGACACGTAGGAAAGAACTTAGATCTGGGACATTTTTCATTAAGGTGCACCCAATTATTTTCACCCCTTATATCACTTTCTCACTGGCATTCAGATATTTTTTTTTTCCTAGCTCATCTTTTGCCTGAAAGACAGCCTGACTTCTCTTGTCTGTTCAGGTGTCAGTTGGCCGCAGCCCTCCATATTATCCTCTGTTCCCTGCAGATGTTCAGTGGAGGGCTCTCCTGCATCCACAGACTGGCAGAAGCCTTCTTCCCACCAGATGCGGCCAGACAAAGAGCATGCTGTGAGCCCACTGGCAGAGCGGAACCACTGGCCTCCTCTACACATACGCAGCCTGGGTTTAGAGGAAGAAAAAGGAAAGACACACACAAAAAAGCAGCTATCACAAGGACAGAATGTAATGGCACTTGGAGAAGGTGATTTATTTCAAAGTTTTGCAGAACAGGACCAGCTTGGGTGCCAAGGTCTCTCAAGCAAGGGCCAGCTTTGAGGGACCTCATTTCACAGATCCAAGTATGGGGGAGGGAGGAGGATTGGGGAGGCAGGGGGAGGAGTACTAAGCCACAACTGAATCACATCAGAAATCCACAATACCAAAAGCACCTCAAAAAAACCCAAACAAACCCCTTAACACCAACAGCAAGGGCTCCAAGCCCTGCCTCGCTCTGAGGCTGGGTGGGAGCAGTACCAGTGGGCAGCCCTGATGTCTCTGTGTGCACGCATGCACACACACATGTCAATTTGTCATCAAATGTGCAAGAGCAGCTCTTACCAAGGACAGCTTATCAGCAAGTCACCTATGAGAAAATTATGAAGGCCAATATAATTACACCTCTTTGTCTCATCGCTGGGTAAACATGGTGGGACTCATGCTGAGGAGTGCTGAGTCCCTTAAAAGTCATCCGAAGCCACCCTGTGCCCCTCAGGATCTGGAACACGGGACACTCATATGCTAAATAAAGCTGATCAAAATATCTGAAGGAAGAGTTTTCTTCAAAAGAAATACAGAATATTTTTTTTTTCAGAAATGGTTTGATATAAGTGTTTTCAAGAAAAGAGACCAAACAATTTTTCAGATTAACAAAATAGAATGAGAGAATTGTTTCGATAAGGTGATTTTTTATTTAAACTATGTTTTTTCTATTAAAATATGTTTACTTGTTTAACAGTAGAGTGTAAGATGTTCATACCGTAAGAATGGAAGGTTTACGGAACATTTTCATTTCATTAGGAATAACTGAATTTTGTTTTGCAAGAAACATGGACTTTTTATTTCTACACAGAAGTACTAATTTCTCAGCAGCTCCACCACTAAAAAGACGCTTCCCCTGATTAAGTTTCTTGGTAACTCCTGTAATAAAGGCAGGAACCAGATAAAGATACTGTTCCTCAAGGAGAGGGGGAAAACTCCGTAACCCATGCTTGCTTGGAAAAGAGTTAAAGTTAATACATCTTTCCACAATGGTATATTCCCTAGACTGGACAGAACCCATTGAAAAAGCACACTGAAAAGTTGTGTAGCACACACCAAACCCAATTAATTTCTCACTTTCCCACAGAGAAAATTTGCCATTGGGCGTTTTCATTTTGCATCTTCAAGCCATTACATCCCAACCACTCACAGGATAAACTTCAGCTAATTAGATCGCAGTCTCCCGGGTTTTAATCCTTGAACATCATTTTAAGTTTACACCATAACACCAAAAGCTCCTTGACACCAACAGCTTAATGTGCTGTCATCGATCGCTCCGCTGCCACTTTAATCAGATAGGCTGCAGTGTCAGAGACCCACTGAATGCTCCCTGTGGCGTAATCTTGGGTGCGTAATACTGTGTTTTATATTAATAAAGGCTGATATCACCATGATGCACTCCTGAGGCAGATAGGAGATGCTGAAATGAGTGGAGTAATGAGGAACCCCGCCCTTTCCATATATACCTGTTAATAACTGGTTTCCCTTAATAAGGCTCTTCTAAAGGACAAGCCTTTTCCTTCCCAGCAGCCATACATAATACTCACATAAGCATAAATGGAGACATTTCCTTCCAAAGCGTTGCTGTTATGCAATGTCAAAAGGTTTATCTCCATCCAGTCAGGATGAAGAGAAAACCAGTATGGAGTCTAAGAACGCAAAGTCAAAGTGGGAACTGTCCTGTCTGCGGACAGGACATTACCATTCTCACCCTCCCGACACACACTTTTCCAAAGGGTATCTCTTCTCAGAAGAGGGACCAGAAAATTACTTACGTCCACCTTGCACTCCCTTGGGTTCACACTATCTTAGTGCAATCCCACTGTCATTACTGACTTTGGGAACTAGGCTGTAGGTCCTCCTGCCCTCAGTGCTGCCCTGCTGCACAGATGTCACCCTCCAGAAGAGAGGCAGAGCACAGACAGGGACAAACAGCCACAGCTACATCTCCCAGAGCTCATCTCACCATCCTTGGTCAGATAACTATTACACACAAGCAACAGAAGAATCAAGCCTGAAATTTGTGCGCTTTGTGTTTTTTTCATTAATTTCCTGCTAGCTGGCCTATAAGTCCATCTTGCAGCCTGCTTTTGCTGTAAATCAAATTACCTTTCTTTTTCCTTTGCTATTACCAGAGCATGACATTTTCTTTCAAGCCCTCCTAGAACTTCTCCCCTCTGTGCTAGCTTGCATTTAAGTTAATTGCAGAGAGATCATCAGCCAAGTGAAGGAAGGTCTGAACACAAGTGTGTCATATCTTTCCATCTGTCTATAAGATAAAGTTGGGTGGAGCCCAGGGAGGAAAGGAGAGCAGAGAAGAGCTGGTATGGGGCAGGCATGAAAGACCCAAGAGGGAAACACACAGTGTAGGACGGGGTGACCTGGCTGCAGCTCCTTGCTCCGTGCAGTGAATGGGGAGCAATGGAAGGATAACGAGAGCCCCTGGTATTTAAGTTAGGGTTGCAATCCATCCCTGCAGGGAGACAGCAGAGTGGGGGTAGATAGATGCAGGGAACTGTAAATCCTCAAAATTGGGGGATGGGAACACAGCGTTCCACAGTCCATGCCCAGCAATGTCCGCAGCACTGACATAAAGGACTACTCAGGCTACTAAAAGGACTGAAGTCATACCAGAGTCCTACCCCTAAAAAAAAAAAAAAANAAAAAAAAAAAAAAAAGTAAAAGCACACCCACTTTCTCCTCCCATCTCCATACTAAAAACTTTGGTCCAGAACCTGAAAGCTGGCCCACAACAGGGGAGCCAGACCAACACCGTGAACCTCCAAAGAAGCCAGCAAGGTTCTTTATGGGCCCTGGTGTTGGCCTTTGAGGAGCAACACTGATGTGGGTAGGATGCAGGAAGGGTCTGATACATCCCTGAAGATCAGAGGCAGATGAGAGGCCTCAAGCTGGAGGTGGGGAGCACCTGGGCAGCAAATAAGCATCTCTCCACATGAAGAAAAGAATCCAAAAATACCACAGCTCTACTATTACTGATCTTGAGGGAGCACAGGAAGAGTCTTAGGTGCATACAAGCCCCAAACCTATACAAATGGAGCAAGAGATGCAGCTGCCTCCAGGAAACTGCGACACAAGGCCAGGGGCTGAGGCAGCACCTGGCTACTGCCAAGCTGTCAACAGGCACACTGATGCTGGGGGGCCCATGCCCAGGCTCCTTCCTCACCACCCAGCAGCAGAAAAAAAGCCCAGCAGGGCTTTTGGGGAAGAGCAGGTGGAGGGCACAGCCCCAGTTGCCTCCAGTTAGCTTGCCCACTAGTATGGAAAGGCAGAAAAGCTGAAACAAAGGGGTAATGAGGACAAATTGACCATGATCACTCCAATAGGCAGCAACCTCTACACAGCATTGCCTAACTGCTGTGGCAATGGGCTTGGAGGAGGACAACGTGCAGAAGCCCACGACATTTTATCTCCTCTTGGAGAGGATGGGTGACATCCGGGTGCTGTGCCAAGCCTTGCCTTGACTCAGCAAGGCTGTGAACATTAGACACGCACCCAGCCGAGATCAGAAAGCACCTTGTGCTCATCACACGGAAAACACTATGGCAACTGGAGGGGAACACAGGAGGGCCAGATCCTGAGGTGATTACTCTGACCTTACTCAGTGGGAATTTTGCCTGAACAACAACTGAGTAATGACTTTGTGTGTTGGCACACACATGACACACCATTGCGTTTTATATGGGAGTTGTCTAGATTTCTAATTAGTTTGCACTTGTCCTGGTTGTATTTTTACAAAACAGCACTAGACAAGCCTATTTTCTTCTACGCCCGCCTGTATTTAATAGCATCTGTGATGCACCTAGAAAACACCTGGGGGGACCTAGCTCTGTGCTGCAACCGAGGCACCCAAGTGCAAACTCACTGCGGGCTTTGGGATGGTGGCAGGGAAAGCCCAACTCTACTTTGGACGACAGTGTGGACAGGAGCTTTTCCACCAGACACAGGAACTGTTGTGCATGGCTGGACTTTATCCACCACCTCCTGTCCCATAAGGTGCTGCGACTACGTCAGCTGAGTGCAAAGTGTGACCCTGTGCTGCCTTTGCTGAAGGCTGTGGGGTCAGCTGGGGTCTGTAGGGCGAGGAAAGCACTTGAACACCATCTACTCACCTCACTTTCAGCTCTGCCCACAAGCATTTACTACCTAGAGCATATTCATGAAGCACCTCTCTGTTCAGCTCTCAGGACCACCCTCCCCAGGGCTGCCCACTGACTGACAGACACCCTGTCCTTTTTGCGGTTTAATGCTTCTTCACCACCGCCACATTTGGGAAGAAATCCTAAAGCAGCAGTGTCTCCGATCCCGCTCTACGCCAGGACTCGGAAGCTGCCCGACCTCCTCCCCACCACAAGCAGCCGCACACCCTGACGCAGACCTGACCTGCGATGACTGTTCTCCCCAGCCTGATTTCCTGGTCAAAGTTCTCCCGACTCCTCTGAGCACGCACTTAAGTTGTTACATAACACCCTCTAAGTGCTGCGAAGTGTTTCAGCATCACTAAAATACTGTTTCTGAAGATGAAAAACCAAAACCCCGTCATCGCCACAGACCTCTGTCACCAGAAAGTACCGCAGAATTCATTCCAGTTGAGGCTGAAAAGGAGAACAGCATGAGCTTTACAAGATGGGTCTTATTTCTTCAAACAGAGGGAAAGAGATTCCCCTTGCAGACACCCACAATTTTATTTCTAAAACCAAAGGAAGACGCGTGTGTGTAACTATGCAGCAACGTGCTTTCAGTCAGGGATTTAATAGTAAGATACAGAAACACACCACGTGTGTCAAACTAAATATTGTCCTTATGAAACACAGCTATAAGGACAGATCAAACCAGAGATCAGAGTGCAACGCGGACTCCACACAGCCCAAAATGTCACATTGCTCTGTACAACGGGAGGGTTCGTGTCACTCCCACAACCTCACTGAAGCTGGCAGGAGCACAAAAAGCAGCCGAGCCCAGTGTGCTGCTCAGTCTGAAACCTCCACCTGTTGTGACAAGCATATTGTTATAGGAGATATACTGCAGGCATCTGACACCTTTAAAATCTATTTTGATCTCCAGATAAGATCAGTTTACTAAAACAAGCTCAGAAATTGCAAAGGTCTCGTTACCGGCTTAGAGGAGAGCAGTTCCAGAAAAGGTTTTCAGGGCATGGGTCAAGCATGCAATGCCAAGTTTAATAGCAGCAATTTAGGGTGCTGCTACCTGTTAAGCTGTCTGTAACCCAGGCCTTTGCACTGCACGGCCAGCCACCATCAAGGCTGTAAAACAGACCTTGTGTCGGCACCTTGACCTCGCCAGGGCTGAGGTCACAGACTAGCTCAGACTCTGTTACTGGCAATCACTTGGCACCAACACAGCTAAAGCACACATACACGGTCTCTCTGCCACCAAAGGCCAACTTCTGCTGCCAAAAGCCGGTTTGCCCTTAAACCACAATAGGCATTTCTGCTCTGAATGCATTTTTTAAACCTCATTTTACTGTTTAACCGGCACAATTAGCAGCGTCTTCAAATAAAGAAATAAGGGGAGATAGATGTAGGCACCCAAAAGCAGACTGGCATGTAGCATCCAAGGCGCTCCCTTCCAGAGTGCGGAGGAACTCAGACTTCAAAACTGACCAAATGAGTTGAACTTAAAGAGTCCTGCTAATTTTGAACAGTGGCCAAATTTCCTGTCCAGCTTGAGTGCCG
The DNA here is from genome assembly GCA_013399095.1 of Psophia crepitans. Lineage (NCBI taxonomy): Eukaryota > Metazoa > Chordata > Aves > Gruiformes > Psophiidae > Psophia > Psophia crepitans. Next base: position 391,705 of record VWZZ01000285.1, on the reverse strand, counting down.
GTTGACTAACACCCCTCCAGTCTCATCAGATGTATTTTTTGGCATCACCATTGGTCTCAGAACTTGCTCTGTAATCTGGCATTTTACTGAATAAATACGTGGATGTATATAGCTTTCCTTAACTGGCAAGGATTGTGCGCTTTGTGCTATTTCTGAAGTTACCACACAGGGTAACTCAGCCACACTGCAACAGGATGTATAAATCCCTGCATACATAAAGTCTTAGAAAAACAAAACAAAACAAAACACAAACCAAAACCCCAAAACATTAGTCACTTGGATTTTGTCATTGTTTGACTGCTTTACAGACTACATACGGGAGGCAACAAGTGTACGTGCACAGTTCCACCAAAAAAAGTCACTGCCATTTTTATACACAATAAAAGACACAACAGCTTGAGTTTCCTGACCAAAATATTTTTGGATGAAAAATTACTCTGACCTCAGAATTCAATTTTTTATTTTTTTGCTCAGTTTCAGGTTTTTCTGGACAGCTTAACTCCACCTTTTTAAGATCAGTCACACAGTACAGAAATTCAGGTATTACATGCCCTTACTGTTTTTTGCCAAGCTGGAACAGTTAGATTTTTGTGAAATATTTTCTACCCATCCAAGCCATACATCCTTAATGGAGATGTTTTTCAACTTAGAAGACTGATCCTAAAAGAAGAAAGGACATGATGTGCCCTAATTTCAATTCCAACTGGATACCTGCAAGTCCAGTAGCAGCAACTAACAGGCTCTAATCTAAAGCATTTCTGGACCAATTTTTTTAAAAACCAGTCTTATATTCAGCATAAAAACATATAACCCTCTCAACAGGCAGGAATTCCAAGTTTCATTCACCTGTAAATACTTACTTATCAGTTCATATCTGTAGAGATACAGGAGAGTCACCTTCCCTAAGCATTGACCCCTGTACATCTGTTCAAGACATTCCTGTGCTGACAATAAACTTGTACTTACACAAAATGCTCCCTTTGTTTCATGCTTTTATATAATCCAGTGCTGCTGAAAATCAAATAGTATGATAAAAAAAATAATAAATCAAATACGAGCCTCCCCTCCCTGAAAAATCTCAAGTATTTTAAGTGTGGATGAGTACTTCGGGAAGCAGGAAGACAATGTGTCAACAGACCAGTTACCATCCAAAAGCATTAATGTTTAGGGCAGAAAAACAGATGTGGCAATGACAGACTTTTGGGGGCAGTTTTTTCATAAAATTAAGCCAAGACACTTGTCAGTCAATGGATCTGCTTAACGTGAGTAGTCTCCCTCTTCTGAAGAAATTTCAGCATGAAGAAGGAAAAAAAAAGATACTAGAATGTAATGAAATGATCTCCTAAAACCACACCTCACAAAAGCATTTCCTTCCTTTACTAGTTGAAAAGTGCCCTGCTACAGATTTCTTGGGCTTACTTTTTTATATATATATATATTTTTTTTTTTCCCCTCATTGTGGGTTAGCACTGAAGTAAATCTCTCCGGAGAGAGGTTTAGGAAACAATGGGGAGAAGGAGTGGCTTGTTTGGAAACATAATGACACAGCTGGACACACTCAATGTCAACAGAGATTTCAATGCACTTGCACAAGAAGATATTATGGGAGAGGTCTGCACTGCAACTGGGTGAAATACTTCTGCTTGTATCAATAACGTATCATCATCACAATGCAAATTGGTCTATATCAGGTTCTACCTTATGGCATCGGGGCAGACATTCATTACGAAGCCATCCTTAGTTATGAGAAACGAGAGGTCATTTCTTTCAGCGCCCCATTAGGGACTTGTCTAGAAATACCTGAACTCTCAGCTCCAGCACAGGGCTGACATAATAGCCTTAGAGATGATTACTTCATTTAAGAAAAAGCCCTATCTATTAATTAGATTTCTGTGTTGAAAGATACCATTTTAAAAATCTATGTATTTCATGCAAGTTACTGAAGGTTCTTCCTGACAGACCTTTATGTATGTGTATATATATGTACACACATATAAAAGCAGCACTTCTCCCATTCCCCTTGCCCCCAGAACTCCTCCCTCACCCCATCCCCCTCTCCCTAAAAAAGTGGTTTTGAAATAATCATCTGGTTCCCCCCCACCAAGAAACCTGGTATTTGGAAAATTATTTCTTTAATGAAGGTATTTCAAATCACACTCAAACTAAAATAAGAAAGCTTCAAGAAGAAAACACAGACTATTTCAGATTTTTTCAAGTTGGAAATTCTAATTGTCAGTGTTTGTGAAGATCATTTCTATTGTCCCATTAACTCAAAAATTAATTAATACACAAGTTTTTTATTGACTTTCTTTACTTTTCCTCTTTGATCTCCATCCTGCTGCCCTCCCAAGTCTCTCCTCTTCTCCCTGCAAACAGGCTTGTCATAGACTTTTTCTCAGCACAGGCTGGAGGGCTGTCACCTGTTCCATCAGGCCAAAAACTGGCATCTCCTCCCAGATCGTGCTGTGCAGCCCGGGGTCACGCCCCAGCTTTTGCCTCGGCTCCACTCCTACCACCACCTGCAGGATGACTGCTGCCTCGGCTCTGCCCCTTGCGCTCCCTGCCCTGCTCCAAGGAGTGTGTTACAAGGCTCAGTAGCTTGTGACCACCATGAGTGGAAGCTCCTGCTCTCCCCCCTTCCTCCCACCCCATGGCAGGTAGCCAGGCAAAGGACACACTGACTGTTGGGGCATGCAGTGGGAGGGCAACCTGGGTTTGGCCTGTGAGCAGTCACCTCTTCCTCTGCTTGCTTAATACACACCTGGTCTACTCTCTGCTCTTTCTTTGTATGAGAAGCCCAATGGTCACATGCAACTTGTACTATTATTTAAGCACTATGTTCACCTTTGTGGAACCTGATCTTGCTGCTGACTCTGGTGGGAGTTGACTCAAGCACACCATTTGATTCAATAAGCTAGTTTAATGCTATATTAGAAATATCCTCCAGACAAACATAAATCAGCTTCTTGCTCATGCTTCTCACTTTGCATAATTAAAGCTGTGACTGGATTTTTTTTTTCTCTAAAATCCACCCAAAAGCAATCCCAAACATTGTAGAAACGTAGACCCTTTCCATGGATATTAAGACTTGGCTGGCCATCTAAATATCAGCCACAGTGCTACTCCCGACTGTAGATCCAGCCTGCTCTTCACAACAGCAGAAGAGAAGCCCCGCAAAACTCAGGACATGCCTCTGCAGAAACGCAGCAGAGCGTGACGTTGTGTACGCCTAGTTTGCTCTGGGTAGAATTCAGATGTTGAGTGTGTGTTAGAGGGGTGCTTTGTTTTTCATTGTTTTGTTTTTTTTTTTTTAACGGACAAGGCTCTTAGCCATCGTTTGTCACAAGAGAGCCCAAAAAAAAACCCCAACAACAAAAAAACCCCAAGCAGAAATAGTCACACATGCCCAAGCTTGCAGAGGTCTCCAAGCAATGACTCAGCGATTATACCTCTCCTGGCTGTCTCAGAGCAACCTCGGCACGGCAGAGTAACAGCGATGACAGCTCAATGTCAACATTAGTTCTTCAACAGTTGATCTTTTCTGTAGGTTAAGCAAAGATTGCAGTAAGTGTAAAGATCATAAAGAGGTACAAAACTCTGCAGGGAGGGAAATGCAACAAGAGGGGATGAAAAGACACAAAAATGGAAATGAGAGGGCATGGAGGGAGGGAGAGGAGGAGACAGCAGAGTCAGACAAGTCAGAAATAGTAGCAACCTAAAGGGCTAGCTTGTGAAGAAACCATTAAAAACCCCACTAATTAAAGAGCACAGAAAAATTATATCCTTGCTCCCTCCACGCAAGCTGCTTCTTGACAGCAGGGATTCTTCTACAGGGAGAGACAAAACAAAGACCTGGCCTCAGAGCTAGTTCTTCTTACAGGAAGCTACAAAGAAATCTACTGCCCACGAGGGCAGAGAGGAGTCTCTGGGCTCAGACACTCCCCTGCCTCCCAGAACTGCCATCAGCCACAGCACACTTCATCTTCCCAAAAAGCCACCTTGTCTTCCCAAAGAGTGAACGCCTTGGACAGAGCACATCTTTTGGATGTGGGTGATGTGCCAAGCTCCTCTGCCAGTGGAGTCAGCTGTGAGCCACCGTGGGGCTGCCTGCCTCCCAGCAGGAATCTCTGCCGAGATTTCTGCTCCAACCTGATGTTTGCTGGGGACTTTCAAAACATCCAGAAATGTGATAAATGATTTATCTTTCCCTAACACAGGTTGGCTCCCCTCCCACCTCACAATACCCCAAGGGCACAATTAAAGCCTTTCTGGATAACAGGAACACTCCCTGGAGTGCTAATAATGCCAGAAAGATTGTTGGAGCATTTAGAAACCTAAAGCTTATCTTCTGTGCCATACAAAAGGGGATTGCTTCTGCAGACATCCTAATCTGCAGGATTCTATTTAAATTTCAGATAATTCCCAGTCCCACACTGGGAATAAGAAAAGGCTGATTAGAAGTTGGGTGAATCAATATGTGCTGAATGGCCTAGAGAAGTAGGAACATTCATTTTGGCACTAATAAAACTGGGAAAGCTGTGGGTGGATGACTAAAATGAACAAAGGGCTGCTTAACAGCATTGAGCTAGGGTAAAAAGGCCAGGAAGAAAAGCGCTCGTAAAACTTTATGACTAAGATCAGAATGAGATGAGAAATGCGCTGTAAGTAGCGTTGGATCAGGAAACTTGCCACTCAAAACTTGAGGTGAGTCATGTTGACTCCTGCCTTTTAGGACAAGAGGTCTGCCTCACTGAAAGGGTCGGGTTGCCCACTTCGATGCCCCCACAAAATGACTAGTTGCCTTCAGTGAATTCATGTGACTCCTCAAAGGGAGATCCAACTTCACCTTTCAAAGCAAGATAAGCATGAAGGTGCTGGAGTCACTGGTTATTCCAGAGTTGTATTAAGAACATCAATCTTAGGAAGAGGGGGGGGAAATTACCCAGAGGAGGTTACAGGGCAACAGATGTGCCCTGAAGGACTCTAAACAAGGAGAAAGAGCAACAGCTTCAGCCTTCAGGAAGAGAGGCCGAGCATTCAACCAAGCAGGAAGTGGGATGACCTGAGGCCAATGTTACAGCACTTTGTCAGGGCCTGTATTTCTTCTACCCTTGCTTTATTTGCCCTATGGCTATACAGAGAACTTTCTCCTCCAAAGTAGTCAATTTGCAAGTCTCATGAGCATTTAACTCGCTTAATAATCTGGGTTTTTGCTAATGTATACTTTCAGCTACAGTCTCTGTTCATTAAAGACAATTTTCTTCTAGAAGTATAGAATGGTTTCAGTATTTTGAAACATCAACATGTGAGGTCCCACGGAGAGCTAGTGTTCAGACTTATTAAAAAGATTACTGAAACGTTCAAATAAGATTGTTTTCTATTATGCTTCAGAAGCAGCATTCAACATTAAAAGCAAATACAGCACTGGGATACCTAAAGATACTTGGTTTTGTGCTTTGATTGCCTTCTTCTAGTTTTGCCTTCTTTCCCCCCTTAAAACCTACAACTTAACAACCTTTGGCACTGATGTGTAGTAAACCAGAAACTACACTGAGCACAGATGTGCAATTCCAAGCCCTGTCATAAGGTCACTGTGCCCCTCACAGAGATCCAGCCCAGACTTTGATTACTTTTATAGATTATTTACAAAACTCATTAGGAACACTAATGCAAGGCTGCTGGAACACCAGTGGGATTTTTAGTTTAGGTTTTGTTGTGTTTTTTTTTTAATTTAGTAAGGCTAAATTTGGGGTTCAGACACTCTGAACCACAGTCCTTGTCAACATGCTAATGTTCTGCCTGAAAGACTTCAAACATCTTTGCATTCTACAGACATTTTGAACTTCTGCTATCAACACAACCCAAAAGACAATGAACAGGATGAAATAGGTTCAACACTTGGAATGTTTTCCACACTTCCCACCACTTCCCGCAAAGCAAAGAGGGAGACACGAGACAGTAGCAGGAAAGCAGTGCTTAGGGTTTTCCTAATTCGACAGCAAAAGAACATACCAAAAGACTCAGAAAAAAGCCTTCTGATTTCCAGATGACCCTCATTAACTCAAGAGGTTTGCTGGTTCAGGTAAAGTCTGGTTGCACGCACATGCACTTGGGTATTTTCAAACTAATGCTGACAAAGACTAAGGTTCCTTGATTGTTCAAGTTCATTGACTTTAACAGACCTATTTATGCTCCAAAATAACATGAGATTCTTCAAAGCTATTCCTTCATCTGGCATTTAAGATGGACAGAATGATCCATGTTCTTGCAAGCAGACAACACATCTACAGTGTATGTCAAAACATATTCAGAAGAACACGCTTACTCTCTTATATTTAAAAGCATCTCGTTGTAGCATGGAAACACTGATGAGTGCTTTGCTGCTAACACAGGTATGCTCTCAGGGCCAAAACCAACTTTCAGGGCTGTTTTGCAGGCATGTGGAGAAGGAGGAGGAAGCCCACAGCCTTCCAAACCACAACAGGGTGCTCCGGCTTGGTTTCCCACACCTCAGACTACAATTCTCCTGTGAGAAATCGTACCTTCTCAGGTCAAATGTTGACTGAGGACATCTAGTGGGGTTTTGCTTAAACATCAACATCACAAAAAACTTTTAACAGAATGATTTATTTAAAAAAAAAAAAAAACACAAAACCCAAAACATTATCATTAAATCGTTTTTATAAAATAAAACAAATCACACTCTACTTTTTTTTCCTCCCCAAGTTCAGTAACTGATGCTACAGAAAAAAAATCCCAGTCTAATTTCCCAGATCTTTTCTAACCTGGGTCATGCCACCACACACTGCTTCAGTTCCTCTCCCTTTCCACATTCTTTGCTTAGGCTGGCATTTCTCAGAGCTTGAGGTTGACAGATCACTGCCATATTTTGAAAGTATTTCATAGACCTAAACCCATCAGTACAGTCAGTCAGCTCTAGCAAGTTCATCAGCATTACTGGTTAGGAGGACTCCATGGCCTCAAACCACCATCAAGAGCTCCAAACTGCAGGGCAGCAACCAATAATTTAAACTGGAGGCAGGCAGAACTTTCCATTTTTACCCATTTGTAATGACTAGAGTATTATCCTGTCAAGAGTTAAACAACTAAACACTCACCTAAGTCTCTTATTGTTGACTGGAGCACAAACACGTTATCAATACAGTTGGCAGAGTTTTTACAGAAGATACTAAAAATCAGTTCACTATTTTTAATTTTTTTTTTTTTTTTGAGCAGGAATAACAAGATGATGATATTTTAGGATGTAATCTGATCCTTGACAGAAATTTTTGTGGGCTAAAGCACTTCTATCCTTGGGATATCTTTAAGCTGAGCATTTTCGGTTTGGATTACTGCATCTGTGTGATAAGTTTTTTAAAGAAGTCAAAGATAAACGCTGTGTGTCACTTTGGGGCTCTCAGTCCATCTTCTGCTTTAGTCTTGGAACTGAGCTTTTATTCGATCCAAGCTCTGGAAAAACTATTTCCTGTTCTCAGCTCCTGCAGAGTATTGATTCAGAGCACTATCTGAAACCGTAAGACATGGGCAGTTAAACTAACAACTCTATCTACTTCATTGCAGATTTAGGTTTTAAAAAAAAAAACAAACTAACAAAGAACAACTCCCCAGACAGCCCGTCTTTGATACCTGACAGATACACGTCAAGTACCCACACTGTTCTTTCACCTCTCCAGGTATATCATGCAACAACTGATAACTCAGCCTGTGCTCCAGCCTGCCCCTTAATTGCCTTAAATACCTGTATCATCATATTCCCTCTGCCGGCTCTCATGTTTGAGAGGCATACGAAGCCAGGCAATGGAGATGTTTGATGTCTTCAAAGTAAAACAGAAGTAAACAGAGACAGGAGAACCTCTTCCCACCCCTCCCAATCCAAGCTAAACATAATTCTGAAACATACTTTGGTTTAAGAGCAGATTGACTGGGGAAGGCCACTTCTCCCTTCCATGGTTACACAAAGCCAATAGCTCCCCAAAGCAGCATGCACCAACCTGGAATAGGTCAGAGCACCTGCTGGGGGGTGGTGGTGGTGAGTATCAATGGAGGAGTAGCTCTAACATGGTCTAATAACAGAATTCACAAGGGAAAAGCCAGGATAAGTTCAAATCTCTTCCCAGTATGAAAATCCATGGCAAACCGATAACTGGATCACTATTTAGTCTCTCTCTGGATGAATTCACATATGTGTGCAGGATAACTCACTGGTGCAAGAGAGTACTGTCAGTTTTTCTATTGTCGAAATCAAATCGCCTTCAAGTGCTGAGTTTAGGGAAGGTACAAGAGCATAACATACATACTGAACACAGCAGTACAAGGAAGATAACAAGGTTGATTTAACAAGGACAAGTGTAGGGTCTTGCACTTGGGAAAGAAGAATCCCATGTGCCAGTACAGGTTGGGGACTGGCCCGCTGGAGAGCAGTGTAGGGGAAAGGGACCTGGGGGTCCTGGTGGACGGAGGGATGACCATGAGCCAGCAATGTGCCCTGGTGGCCAGGAAGGCCAATGGCATCCTGGGGTGCATTAGAAGGGCTGTGGTCAGTAGGTCGAGGGAGGTCCTCCTCCCCCTCTATTCTGCATTGGTGAGGCCGCATCTGGAATATTGCGTCCAGTTCTGGGCCCCTCAGCTTAAGAAGGACAGGGAACTGCTAGAGAGAGTCCAGCACAGAGCCACTAAGATGATCAAGGGAGTGGAACATCTCCCTTATGAGGAAAGGCTGAAGGAGCTGGGTCTCTTTAGCTTGGAGAAGAGGAGGCTGAGGGGTGACCTCATCAATGTTTCTAAATATGTTAAGGGTGAGTGTCAGGAAGATGGAGCCAGGCTCTTCTCGGCATCACTAAGCGATAGGACAAGGGGCAACGGGTGCAAGCTGGAGCACAGGAGGTTCCGAGTTAATGTAAGGAAAAACTTTTTCACTGTGAGGGTGACAGAGCACTGGAACAGGCTGCCCAGAGAGGTTGTGGAGTCTCCTTCTCTGGAGACATTCAAAACCCGACTGGACATGTTCCTGAGTGATGTGCTCTAGGTGGCCCTGCCTTGGTGGGGGGGGGGGTTGGACTAGATGATCTTTCGAGGTCCCTTCCAACCCTTGTGATTCTGTGAAGGTCATGGGCCACCTCGATGGCTTGCATGCTGATGCCCTGTGGCTAAAAAGCAGGGTCATGTCCCTGACTACAAGGCAAGCTTGAGATAAGGACACTGCTCCTTTGGGGAGCTGAAGGATGACACATTCCCCATTCACTTGGGTGCTAGATCAGCCTTTCTGAATGAGAAGATTTCCCTTCTTCCCACGCTCTGTTTGGTGCTGTCTTACTGAATGAATTTCCATTATCACGTACTGATAAGAGCAGAATACAGGCTCCATGGTTACTCCAGTTCTTCATTTCTTACCCAGACATTTGTGTTATGTTAACCAAGCGCGGAGTTCGTGTTAGGAGAACGACGCTCTCCAGCCATCCATTCAGGATAAGGAGCTATGAAATTCAGAACTTCGATACAAAAAGCAGAGGTAAGGCAAGCTCATCAGAGCATGAATTAATACCTCTCAACACTGTTGAATACCGTGAACACTAAGCACGATGCTGTTTCTCTGACTAGACATGCCTGTTCATGAGATGTGTCCTTTTGTGCTGAAACAAGAGTCGCAGCAGTAAGGTATCACCAGTTTTCTTCCCAGCACCGAGAACACACTCAGCTGTGTCATGGTAAAGCTCACCTATAAATATACTACAATGCAAAACTGGAGGTCTGCTGGGTTATTTCCTTTTCAGATTTAGCATAGCCAATAAATCTCTAAGACTTTGTTCGGTGCTATCTAAAACACCTCTGACAGAAGAACTTTTACTGTCTCCCTCTGAGGACTAGGACTTCACCACCACTCTCGGCATGAGGGTCCTTCAGGGAAAGGGTGCAAGCCTCGCCCCGTTCCTTGTCCTGACCAAGCAATGAATCATCATTTAAACAATACAGCCTGATAAACACGATGGTCATGGTCTCAACTTTTGCCCTGAGCCTTGCAGATTCTCCCTGAGCATCTGCTTGGCACAGGGCAGAGTCTACTACCCTTGTCCCCAGAAGTGCTTGCATTTCAAATGTGTATCATGATAAGGAAAGATTATCAACAGATAAGGAACTGGGAGGATTAGAAGAGACCATGAATACAAGGCAGTCTCAATGGTTGAAGATTCACATTTTCTCATGCTTGTAGTTGGTATAGGTGATCATAATCTCCCTTCTATATCCTTCAGGAACCACAGCCGGCCATCTGCAATCCCATGGGGTTTCATCACCAGGAAAGTCTCCCAACAGGCTGTTTTCTTCTCCTTCACAATGCTTCCTTACCTGGCTTAGAAATTTAAATGTGTTGCCAGTTCTGTTTATCAGAACTGTCCCACATGGCTGTTCTTTTAATTAAAACCTAAACTCCCAAAGGCAAGCAATTAAGGAGGAATCGCAGGTTTCATTAAAAAAAGAAACTTCTGAATCTCAGAAATGCTAAGAAAAAGCTTGAAAAAGAAAAAAATTATATTCTAAAGTATATTCTAAATGTAGAGTGGAACAGAAAACCAAACTTTCTTAAAATGAGATCGAGAATGTTCGTATTTCAAACTTCTCTCCTTTTTTTTAAAGAAAATAATCTTTTCCCCCACCTGGAAGGAATGAAACTTGAATCAATTTTGACTGCCCAGGATTACTAGTATTGAATTTTACAGCTAATTTGACAAAATCTGATTAGTCTGAAGAGGTCAAATAATTGTCCTTCCTCCTTGCATATGAGATTATAAAACTTGTTTATTGTTCTAATCCCTGTTATGAATATCTCAGATTAATTGAAAATTAATTCTGCTTTGTTTTTGCTATTGTTTACACAGCACTAAGAGAACATCAGATGCTTTATGAACGCTGGAGGCTGACTTAAATAACTAAAATATGAATACATGACCTTTATACAAGGGATGGAAGCTGAGTGTTCTTTAATTATGTTCTCTGACCGGTCTCAGGCTGTACCTTTTGCTAAACTGAATAATTTTAAAGACACGAATTGCATCCTCCGTGGAGCACTGGCACCAGAGGAAGACAGGCAGATTCAGGTCTGCAATAGCTTTCTTGTTTCTACAGGACGGTTAGTGTCTTCACTAGCAAAATGCTTAAATATCATCAATTCCTTGCACGTGTCTTTGCTCTTTTACAGCCATACAAGCTCTCACACAAATGCATCACTCCAGTTACCTCACCTAATGGGCTCTTTATTTATTGGGACCTTACAAGAACACTACAAATCTTCAGGTGAGGACACCATTCTACAAGGCACCATCTAAACAAGCAGCACAAGGACATGCCCTTCCACAGAGGACCCGAAGTTCACAGCCTCCAATTTGGGCAACACTATCCCAGGCGAGAAAGTGGACGAACAGGACCAAGTGGAGAGAGCAAGTTCACACAGTGGTCCAGACATAGCAGAGTAACCACTAAGGAGTTTGGAACTTTATTTATTTATGTATTTACTTAATAAGACCCACTGAAGTGGCACATTTGCAGACTCCCATAAGACCTGAATCCCTTCAGCTCTGCAGCTACGCCATCATGATTTCAGTGCATAACACCCAAAGGGGCAAGCACAGAGCTGGCCAGATCAGCATCAGGCTCTCAAAATGAGACTCAGTCAAGGGAATTCTCATCCAAGAGCTTCCTGAACAAGGTACAATTACGGCCTCGGTGCTGTGTTTATCGGGGAGGGGGTGCTTGCAATACCCCACTTCCCTGTTCAGCAGTCATGCACGGATAAGCGAACGCCCGACACTTAATGACAAAGGTCCATGGAAAGCACGCAACATCTGCATTCCCATGATCCCTACTGCCACTTAAAAAAAAAACAAGAAAAACTTCTCCAATCTAAGCAATTTAAGATGAAAATGTGAAAGAAAGATATTTTGCATCCAGAGCTTGGGTCACGATTTACGCTGGTGGCCCAGCCAGGGCTACCGAACCCAGCGGCGCAGGAGGCCAGTGCCTTTACAGCACCTCCCGCCTACCCTCCCCAGGAAAGTCCCTAAACGGGCCTTGACGTCCACGCAAGGGCAAAGGTAGGAATTTCCTCCACACGGAGTAACGGCAGGCAGCCACGCTTTTGTCGTAGGGGGGCCCTGCAGTTCCCACTGCACCCTCTTCCTCCGCCCCGGGCTGCGCAGAGCTGGCCGCGGCAGGCAGCTGCGGGGGGCCTTGTGCCTCGAGCAGCCGCCTTTGGGAGAAGGGCCCACGGCCGCC
>VWZZ01000285.1:348875-379041 GCA_013399095.1 Psophia crepitans | reverse complement strand
CCCATCGCCGGGCCGGGGGCGCCCTCTGCCGCCAGGCAGGGTGAGCCCGGGGCCGGGCGGTCGGCCGCGGCTCCCCGGAAAGGGCGGCCGGGGGAAGCTGACGGCTCACAGGGCGGTGACCGGGGGTGGGGGTACCCCCGCCGCACCCCTCTCAAAAATCGGCATCGGCGGACGGCGTTAGCCAGGCGCTGCGGGGGGGCTGTTCCCTCTTGCCCCACACTAACGAGCCAAGGTTATTGCTAGGAAACGGGGATTTCTCTTGCAGCCGCGGAGGGGCACAGCCAGCCGCGCTCTGGAGCGGCTCCCTGCCACAGCCTCACCTTTACAAACCAAGTAATGCCACTATAGCTGCCCAGAGTTTGAGCCTCAAGCGTATCTGGACAAAGTGCTTCTGTGCAGTATTTCCCTTTGATTAACCCTCGCTGGTTATTAACCCTCACACACCTGCTGGTGTGCTCACCAACATTTGCACTTATGTCTCTCACATCGTATTAACTCACGCTCCATGCAGGAGCAGGAAGGCAGAGCGCTTGCAGAGTGCCCTAACCCCCTGCTTTCCTCTGGCTGCAGCATCCCCCTTCCTGCAGCTACCGACAGGCCCCATCGCTAGAAGCAAGACATCCCCTTTTACTAAGGCAAAACTCAACCCTCTCACCCACCTCCCTGTTTGATAGCAGGGCACCCACGGGCAGGTTCGTGGTGAAAAGACAAAAAACCAAGACCAAGCAAACAAGAAAGAGAATAACCATAAGCTGCTTTCATTCTTACCTACTGCCCCATGGACTACCCCTCAGAGGTGAGGCCGCTCCTGATGGAAGAAAGTTGTAGTAATCACATCTCTTACCCTAAAAGGCACGCTGCCTTTTGCAAAACAGCTACATGCACAACCAAAAATAGCAGAAGAGAAACCTCCCTATAAACCTGCTCACTCCCTCACCCTACACAGATTCTACAAGCATTGAAAAGGAGATGCAAACCACCTGGGAAGCCCTTGAAAAATCACAGCTGCAGGGGACTTTCTCACAGGATTGAGCTGTGAAGGTCTGGCTCCACAGAAGAAAGCGTTTTCAGCTGAGTCACAAGCTCAGATAGGGGGTTGTTGCTGCATAGCAATTTTGGATTGTGGTTTTTTGGTTTTTTTTTAGTTTTTTGGTTTTTTGCAGCGACATAAACGGGCTTTTTGCAGTAGAGGAACAAGTCAAGGCAGCTTTCAGGGCTTGTCAAAATTAGCATGCAGAGATACAATGTGTGTCCCATGTATGATCTCTCTTGATACAGAAATTAATGGGGCTTAACTGGCACACACACAAAAAAAAAAGCCAAGCACCAGCTGGGAACTTTCTGTGGCCGTTGATGACTGGTGGGATGTGGCACCATGACCTGCCCTGCTGCTTCCGAGCAAATCTTTTAAAGTAGGAGGGCTGTGGTTGCTTCAGATGAGCTGAAACAATGTTCAAAGTTAGAGAGACAATAAGAGGTGATGATCCCAGAATAGCAAACTGCAAACTGGGCATCATAATGGTCCACAAAATGTCACAGTAGGGTTTGGTTTTTTGTGGGTGTGGGGTTTTTTTTGGTGGTTTTTTTTTTTTTGTGTGTCTTGCCTAGCTAAAAACTGGGTTCAGTTATGCTTGATAAAGTATTTGATCTGTCACCTTTTGGTACTGATAGGTCAAACAGCCACCTTGTGTGAGAATTTACAGCCCTGCTGTGGGCAATGGCTTAATGCCTCTGTTCCAGACCTACTTGAGATGGAGCTGTTTCGCTCTCTTGTTCTACCCTTCCTTCTTCTCTGCGTTGCTTCATAGCCACCCTGACATATGTACAGAGCCTCTAGCTTCTGTCTCCTTTAAATTCACATGCTGCTCCTCTACACAACCACCTTACGCGCAGCTTTGCTCCCCTTAAACATTTCTCCTGATCTTGGAGATGAAGATTGCTAGTTGCCCCTCTGCCTCTCTGCTTCTCTCTACAATCTCTGTTATTTCAAGCCCCTCAGTCTCCAATTTCCATCCTCTTCTACTCTCTGCAGTACCTGTGGAACTGAAATACATGGGGCACCAGTTACTTAATTCTGAGATGAAGGGTACTCCACAGTTTAAAAGATCAGACAACTAGATCTTAGTCGGATGAGGGCAGTATTACAAAACATGTTGGTTTCTGCAGGGGAGGCAGCAAATGCTGTGGCCAGGGAGCGAGCAGCCAAGGACAGGAAAAGTCTCCCGCAGAACTCTGCCGAAGGCAAAGTGTTGCTGCAGCTGAAGATTTCTGCACTTCTTTCTAATCCTGAAATTTGAAATTTAATTGATTTGGCCCCTACTGCACATTAGAGTTACTTTGTGCCTACATCGCTCTTTTTTTTATCTTACCCTCTAGCCCTTTTCTCTTATTTCTCCCAAACTGGTTGCCACAAATCCTTGGACCTTGGGGGTGTTGATTGACACTCACCTGGACATGAGCCGGCAGTGTGCCCAGGTGGCCAAGAAGGCCAACGGCATCCTGGCCTGTATCAGGAATAGTGTAGCCAGCAGGAGCAGGGAGGTGATTGTCCCCCTGTACTCAGCCCTGGTGAGGCTGCACCTCGAGTACTGTGTCCAGTTTTGGACCCCTCATTACAACAAGGACATTGAGGCCCTGGAGCGTGTCCAGAGAAGGGCAACGAAACTGGTGAAGGGGCTGGAGCACAGGTCTTATGAGGAGCGGCTGAAGGAACTGGGCTTGTTTAGTCTGGAGAAGAGGAGGCTCAGGGCAGACCTTATTGCCCTCTACAACTACCTGAAAGGGAGTTGTGGTGAGCTGGGGGTCAGCCTCTTCTCGCAGATAACTAGTGACAGGACAAGGGGGAACGGCTGCAAGTTGCACTAGGGAAGGTTTAGGTTGGAGATGAGGAGAAATTTCTTCTCAGAAAGGGTGGTCGGGCATTGGAACGGGTTGCCCAGGGAGGTGTGGAGTCACCGTCCCTGCGGGTGTCTAAGGAAAGGTTAGATATGGTACTTAGGGACATGGTTTAGTGGGTAATAGGTGGTGGTGGGGTGGTTGGACTAGATGATCCTTGAGGTCTCTTCCAATTTTAGTGATTCTATGATTCTATGACTTACCATAGAGTGGGAATTTCTTTCTCTGTGTAAGGAAGTGACAAAGATGACAATCCCTGCCTCAGTGCAGAGGCAGATGCCAACCTGGGGAAAAGAGGGAATACATCAATGGAAACTCCCCTTGTCAAATCTAACTGAAAGCAGTCTTTGCCAATGTAGAGGTAAAGTCATGTGCATTTTCAATCTTTTCATATTACTTTCATTTTCAGTGCAGTACACTGAGAAGCAGCCGTGGAATTCCCAATGGTTGTAATATAAATGTTGTGGCTAATTGCATGGGGAACATTCTTCTTTCCCAAGTTAATTCAGGCTGAGGATCTCTAATTCTGCCAGTCTAGTTCTCCAGTGGCTTATTCTACAGATAAGGAACTAAAAAATACTGAGAACTGCCTCCCAAAACAATGGGTAACTGGAATACAAAATAAGGAGAATGCTGAAACTCATCTAGTATTTCATGCAATGGACTACAAGTTTGATTAGGAGTGGCCATGGCTGAAGAAGGATCCCATGGATGATCTGAAGTGTACAGGCTGAGGCTATAGGTCAAGGCTTTACCAGAAGCTGAGGAGGGGTCACAATCTTCACACTCACAAAGACAGAGGACATGATGGTCATTTCAGTAATTGAACAAAATCTTAATGATTCTATTCTATTCTATTCTATTCTATTCTATTCTATTCTCAAATCACTGCCAAACATCTTGTCACAGGTTTTCAGGGAAGCAGATGATTTAGGTGATTCTATACAGAGATGGGCGTTGAAACTTTGGGACTAAAACTGGAGATAATTTACCCTTTTACCTCCAGATGTGCCCACAGAGCACTTCACAGCTCCCTATAGTGTAATTAACTGTAGGACAGGAAAATCTTATTAACTTTGTTTTACACAATGGTAGAGACATGCCCAGGCTCACAGAAAAACTCAGTGGCAGAGCAGGGAGCAGCATTGCAGAAGACGAGGTGATCTGCTTTCTGTTGCCGTCAGACACACGGGGAGGGCAGAGCACGGCTTTCTGTCACCTATCGGGAGCACCGAGCATCAGTGTGGCTTAGTCCATGGTGTTCCTTGTGCCGGTGATTATTAGTTGGTCTGGTATGTCATGATTAGCTGATTTAATAAATAGCTAGGCCTCTCAGATAAAGCCCTTACTCTTCCCCTTTCTCCCTCTTGCCTTTTGTCGTGGTTTTACCCCAGCCGTTGGCTGGGCACCACGCAGCCACTCGCTCCGTCCCCCTCACTGAAAAGGGGGAGAGAATCAGAAGAGTGAAAGTGAGAAAACTCATGGGTTCGGATACAAGAGTTTAATTAGTGAAGCAAAAGCCACATGCACAAGCAAAGAAAACCCAGGAATTCATCCACCACTCCCCATGGCAGGCAGGGGTTCAGCCACCCCCAGGACAGCAGGGCTCCGTCACGCGTAATGGTTACTTGGGAAGGCAAATGCCATCACTCCGAATGCCACTGCTCTCCCTCTTCTTCCCCCCAGCCCCTTATAAACCGAGCATGACGCCATATGGTATGGAATGTCCCTTTAGTCAGTTGGGGTCAGCTGCCCTGTCTGTCCCCTCCCAACTCCCCGCACACCCCCAGCCATCCCGCCGGCGGGGCGGTGCGAGAAGCAGCAAAGGCCTTGGCTCTGTGTGAGCATCGCTCAGCAACAGCAAAAACATCTCTGCACTATCACCGCTGCTTCCAGCCCAAACCCAAACCCAGCCCCATACTGGCTGCTGTGAAGAAAATTAACTCTCTCTCAGCTGAAACCAGGACACCTTTATGCCTAGCCCAGTGCTTCAAAAATCAGTCTCAAGCCAGGGAAACAATCAGTGCTCCAGTTTTTAGCAATTGTTCGATCAGCTTATCTTAACGTCAAACTTCATCTCAGCGTGCTTTTTCTTACACAAAGGCAGCTACTGAATGCTATTCCCATGGAATTCAAATACCTTAACGTATAAAATGTATATGACTACTACTGACACAAATATGGAATGAAACAATAATGCAGTTGTTAATCAGAGGAATTTTTACTTGATAGTTTACCCGAAGGCAGAAACCGGTATGTGTAAATTACAAACGGGCAACTGATTAGCACTATCTCCTCTGTGAAATACTGTATTGAGATAATTTCTCAATCATTTGTCACGTAGTGACCTGTCTGCACTGGTGGTGGCTCCAAAGGCTGCCCAGCGCCTCTGCAGTTGCTAGGGAACACAGCTCCATAGCTCACAGGAGTGCAGCCCTCGCCATTGTTCTGCTGTCATTCACCTGCATGGTGACATCATTTGGGGTTTATAAACATTTATGCAGTTTGTGTGCTTTCAGAAAAGCAATTATTGATTGAATACTGTTTGGTCTGCAGATTGTCTCCGGGGTACGTACATCAAAGAAATAAAAATGAACCTGGTTGGGATGCGAAATCCTGAAGTGACACCGAAACTACATGTGTCGATACAGTTCAGAAGTGGGTGCTAGAATTGGTAATCTCCCCAGAAGTTTCTCCACATAAATCCAGTGAAAACTGCCTCTGGTACCTTTTGTACTGGAGAAACTAAATGTCCCAAATCAGATTCAGCTGTACTTAGATCACTCTTCACAGATGTTTGCCTGGTGAAGTTGATTAGCTTCCAATAACTGAAGTGCACAAACTCAGGCTGCACTGTCTGCTTCTGTTCTACTCTATTTCCCTAAATGTCTGTCCTAAAACTTCTGCTATATTCTGTAAATCCATTAATGTGGAGAACATTCCCTCCAGCTTCTATGCATTGGTGGAATTTACACTCTGTCTTGACTTACTGTGCTTTAAGCTAAATAATGCTACGTTAGTCCCTTGGAAGTTCTGGGAAGGAGGTTTTGCTCCTGATCTTTCCCACTGCTCTCCTCTGAGCTCCCTTTAAATGTGCTAGATCTGTTCCCGAGATGCTGAACCCAAACCCTCAGCCTCGCCAGAGCTAAAGCAGGGAGGAAGGATTCCTCTACCCGTTTGCAGGCAATCCTCTCATTTCTGCTTTCAGACTGTGTTTATTCTTTTCACAAAAGCATGACATTGCTGACTGATCCTCAGCTTTGAACTACAGCCTTCAAAGTTTTTTTCCTACGGACTTTGTCACCATTTTGACACTGAACCACTGAAAACTCCGGGGCATGGCTGTCCAA
The DNA here is from genome assembly GCA_013399095.1 of Psophia crepitans. Classification (NCBI taxonomy): domain Eukaryota; kingdom Metazoa; phylum Chordata; class Aves; order Gruiformes; family Psophiidae; genus Psophia; species Psophia crepitans. The sequence continues at coordinate 372,796 of VWZZ01000285.1, read as the reverse complement.
GCCAGTTTTCACTCCTGCTCTGCTGTAGTAGGTTTACCAAGATTAAAATATTTCACTTACTTACTTACAGAAATGTAATTAAAGAAATGGTTATGAATTATGCAAATATTCAATAAAATTGTCACAAAAAAGCAATCTTGTATCTCTCTCTGTTGCCCTAAAGCAGGATATTACCTTTAACAGAGAAAAAAAATAAAAATAAAAGAACTGTAGCATTCAAAACTGATGTCAAAAGCCTTACTCAGGTTAGGGCAAAATGCCAAAACGAGGGAATCGGCCCCAAATGCAGATGTCTTAAACTCATGTTATTGACTCGGTCTCCACTATACAATGAACAGTATTGGGAGGGTGATTCATCTCATCCTAATTTAGAAGCTTAGCTCACATGAAGTCGTCTACACTCTGGGAACCTAAAGTCAGGCATCTGTACATGGAATCATGCCCTACCCCTGTCATTCTGTCTGTGTGTCTATGTCTGTCTGCCTTCTCTCCACAAAGAAGGAAATTAGATGGATTTGTCATGCAGAAGATCTCAGGTTTGCTGAGTTGAAGGGTGGGATTCTCTTTCCTAAAATCCAATCCTGCTCCCTCAGAATGCCAAGCAAACTAAGCTGTCACTGAGCCAGAAAAAGCACAAAACCAGCAACAGAAACACCACGAGCTGACCTGGTTTTATTTATATACATGCCACCCCCTTCTTCTCGCTGAAGACCCTTCCTTTTGTTCAAGTCTGCAGCAATCTCCAATGCAGATGCAAAGGGGTGCAGCATGAAGGCAGGAGAGAAGGTGGAGAAATGTAAATCCCCAGTTAGTGCTCTTTTCTGATTAATGTTACTGGGAAGGGGGAGAAGGGAGAGGGAAGAGGCTGTGTAGGCTGAAGCAGGAAGCAGGATTTATCACCTCAACTAGAATTTAATTCCGTTAACCATTAGCTAAAGGGAGAATTCAGGCACTTCCCTTGGCTATGGGAGCTCTTCAGAGTCACAGAAACAGGGAAAACATGGGCCCCAACATGGTTATGTCTCCAAAGTGCATGGATATGGCTCCACACACAGCTGGGCACAACTGAGAAAGAAAATGGCATTTTGAAAATTTTATAGCTCTTTTTTTTTAAATAATATTTATATGTTATTATATATTTATAGTTAATATTTGCAGCTATTTTTATAGCTAAGCGGCAGTTTAAGATAACATGTTTTACTCATTCTTATGCTTCAGAAATTATTAACCATGCTACTTGTTCTCCCAGGTGAGACTGAAAAATTGAGAAACGCAGAAAAAGGGAGGAAAATGGAGCAGATTTAAAAAGGCTGATGCCAACAGCACAAATGCATGTGATAAATTATAACAAGTTATCTCTAAGCTTTTTTACCCATTCTCCCACACACTGATTTAGATTTAAACAGGGGGAAAAGCAACACCTGATGGATATTCCATCCTCTTGAGAGAGACCACTGCTTGTACAGCATTTCTGGATGAGAGGTGCCAACATCCATCTTGTTGATCAATAACTGCTTGTTGGCAGATTGGCCATGTTGGTGCCATGTAAACACCACAGCACAGGTTTGTGTAACACGCACATTGTCAGGCCAAGTGAAGCCAAAATTCTTGACTCTCTCTCCCCTTTTTTTTGCCAGAAGACCTAGGCATTCCTTATCAATATAAAAGATGATCTACCTTCCCCATCTTGTTGTCTGGATGCTGTATTTATTGCACTTATCCTCACAAAACTGGGTGGACAACTACTGTCTGCTTCCTTTTAATAGCTGAGAGAAGGAAGACAAGAAAAAACAAGGTCAGGTCTTTGTAAGGCCAAAGTACTCAAACCCAGATTTTTAATACTGCTGAAGCCCTTCTGGGGGGGGGCTGCCATTTATCCCTCTGTACCTCTTAGCTGTGTGACCTGGAGCCATTGGTCATGCCGAACTGCAGACATGCGCAGGGGATGTCCTCTGCCGGTCTTGCACACCCCGGCACATGCTCCCCGTGCCAGACCACACGCTTGCACATAATCAGATCCAGAAAGCAGATACCCCCAGTCAATGAGATGGGCTACAGGTTGGGAAATGCTAGGTGGGACATGGACAGGGAAGAAGACTTCAGTCCACCTCCCATCTGATTTGTGACCATAACTCTTCCCTATGCCAGGATGGTGATTACTCCAAGGGTTTGAAGGGCGTCCATCTCTGTATCAGTGACCTCCCTTAGCGACTTCTTTACCTTCATGCCCAATGTTTCTTTCCTTTAGACTCCTACAGAGTCCAGAAGACTCCAGTTGTACCTACCCTCCTTCCTGGTTTCTCATTAAAATGAAGACAAGTGGTAAGGCACAGAGAAAGCTCAGGTTCTACCTTGCACTTCTATGAAGGTGTAGCTTGGCACACATCTCAGCTTCTAGGGATGTCTCCAAATACATAATTCCATGTTTTCTGCTTATATTTCTACAGTCCATTTGAATACATTATCTCCTCCTAAAAACTATTTCCACAAGTCCTTTCTTTAAATTGCTTGTTGTACATTGAATTTGTTCTGTGTAACTTGAACTCAGAGTCCCAAAACCCAGCATGTGATAGGCACAGTCTACTGGCTACGTGCCAGAAAGGAACAGAGTTGTGTAACTATTAATAATAAGATTACAAAATAATAACATTCTAGTAGCAAAACAGCCCAACAGAAATGTTACTATTAAACGTTTTGATTTACTCATATTATGAGGCACCAAAGGGCACTTCAAATCAGCTTTATGTTTAACTGTTAATATCTCTTATCAATTTATTGTAATTCCTCAGGCAACAGGCAACCAGGCAGATGTGAAAAACACGTGCCCCATTCTGAAATGACGTGCTCTAATATCGAACTTCAAACAAAATTACTATACTGCATGTATTCTACTATAATTAGGCTTCTTTTTAACTGTGTGCCAAAACCAGGCTGCTAGGTGCATTGCCTTCTTCATTAAATTAATTTGGACATGTCCTGGTTTCAGCTGAGAGAGAGTTAATTTTCTTCATAGTAGCCAGTATGGCTCTGGATTTTGGATTTGTGCTGGGAACAGTGTTGATAATATCGAGATGTTTTTGTTATATAGAGATGGTTTTGCTGTTGCTGAGCGATGCTTGCACAGAGCCAAGGCCTTTTCTGCTTCCCGCACCGCCCCACCGGTGAGATGGCTGGGGGTGTGCGGGGAGTTGGGAGGGGACAGACAGGGCAGCTGACCCAAACTGACCAAAGGGACATTCCATACCATATGGCGTCATGCTCGGTTTGTAAGGGGCTGGGGGGGCAGAGGAAGGGGGGGCAGTGGTGTTCGCAGTGATGTCGTTTGTCTCCCCAAGTAACCATTAAGCATGACAGAGCCCTGCTGTCCTGGGGATGGCTGAACCCCTGCCTGCCGTGGGGAGTGGGGAATGAATTCCTGGGTGTGCTTTGCCTGTGTGTGGCTTTTGCTTTACCTATTAAACTGCCTTTATTTCTATCCATGATTTTTCTCACTTTTACTCTTGCAATTCTCTCCCCCATCCCACCAGGGGGGAGTGAGCGAGCAGCTGCGTGGGGCTCAGGGGCCGGCTGGGGTTGAACCACAACGGGACAGAAAACTGAACAGAAAGAAAATCTCTGAAGAGACTGTATGCTAAAACAAGGTCTGCTTGGGTCCTAAAAAATAAATAAATAGTGGAAACATGGAGAAACAGACCTAATATTGTCCCTGAAACTCAGGTTAGGTTTTCATCCTCTTACTACACTCCACAGATACGTCCTTGCACCCAGCTATGCAAATAACTCCCGTCTAGGCCTTTGCTATTCTTTTGTCTTAGAATTGTTTCAAATTTGTGCTCACTTGGCTATGTCCGTAATAAAAGTGAGACAATATTTTGACATCCCAGAATATAGGAATAATCATTAGGATCACAGAATAATTGAGGCTGGAAGGGAGGTCATTGAGTACTACCCGCTGCTCTTATGAGGACCAGGCTGCTCAGGGCTTGTGCAACTGAGCTTTCGGTATCTCCAAGGATGTGGATGCCACAACTTTTCTGGGCTGCAGTTCTGTCCAGCCTCATGGTGATAATTTTTTCTTAGTATCTATTCGGAGTTTCCAATGTTTCAACCTGTGCCTATGCCTCTTGTCCTGTCACACTGCACTTCTGAGAAGAGCCTGTTGCCATCCTTCCTGCAACCACCCGTCAGCTAGGTCCAGACAGTGATAAATTCCCCGCAAGCAGTCTCTTCTCCAGGCTGAACAGTCCCAGCTCTCTTCGCCTCTTCTTACATGTCCTGCGCTCCAGCTCCCTGACCATTTCAGTGGCCCTGTGCTGCACTTGCTCCTGTAAATCCGTGTCTGTCTTGTGCTGGGAGTGTCAAACTGGACACTGCACTCACCAGTGCTGAGTAGAGGGGAAGGATCACCTCCCTGGACTTGGTAGCTACACCCTTGCCAAGGTCCCTCTGACCAGCAGCGCTGCCCTCCAGTGTGTCGACTGCTCCCACAGTGGAAATATGCAGTGCCCTCTGTCCCATTGCCTAGGTCATTTATAAAGGCATCACACACTGCTGGTCCTAGTATTGATCCCTGAGGCCCTCTGCTAGTAACTGGTTGCTAGCTGGACTTTGTACCACTGGTGGATTACAAACAACACTCTGAGCCCAGCAGTCCAGCCAGTTTTCCACCCACCTTATCATCCACTTATCCAGTTCATATCTCACTAGTTTGGCAATAAAGATATTGAAGAAAACAGACTTGCTGGAGTCTAGGAATACAATGTCCACATCCCTCCATTCACATAGCCGGTCCCATCATCATAGAAAGTGTTCTGGTTGGAAGGGCGTGATGTGCCCTGGGTAAATACATGTTGCCTGTTCCCAGTCAACTTCCTGTGGTTGGAAATGGCTTGTAAGATCATTTGCTCCGTCACCAACCCAGGGACTTGCCTATGGCTAATTAGTCCAAGCACTCACTAACTCTATCTTCCTCTACTCTAAGGTTTCACTCCCACAGATTCTCCTAGGAGTCTCAGACACCTCAGAGGTCAGAGGGAAGACCTGACCAGTGATAAACAAGGCAAAAAAGGCATTGAGCACCTCAGCCTCTTTTATACTTAGGCACGAGGTCCCCAGCACCACTGAACAACAGACTCACATTTTTCTTAGCCTTCATTTTGCTGCAAATGTACTTACAAAAACCTCTCTTGTTGTCCTTCACACCCTTTGCTAAATACACCTCCAGTCAAGTTTTGGTTTTCCTAACCCCATCCCCACATGCTCAGGCAATGCCTCTATACACCTCCCAGGTAGGGTCTCTGCTTTCTCATTCTGTGTACTCCCTTTTTGTTTTGGCTCTCTCCTTGAATTTGGATCACTATAGTAATATTTGGAGCTTTAGACTATTTTACACAGACATTCCACTGCAAATTCATACAGTCAAGAGACCCTTTTCATTTTTTGTTTCCATTCCATTTCTGATTACCTCCCATCTTAATTTCATTCTATTATTTTTAGCTCATGTCTTCATTTTCTCTAACTCTCCTAATATCACCTCTCCCCCGATTTGTGCTGACACCACCTCCAAACTTAAAATTTATTGAAATTTTCTTAAAGCAACATCCATGAATTCCCTTGAATCTATGTTGAACTAGTGTAATTGCAAGGCCCTGAAAAAAAAGTACGCATATTATGCTCCAACTAAATCCTTGTATAATTGCATTGCGTTTAATAAGTTACAACTGGGTTTCATCAACTTTCCAACAATATGAACTTACAACGTTTAACTGAATACATCAGTATTAATAAATATATATCTTTAGAAGCTTGTGATGCCACCCAGTCTGATAAGTATTTACCAGCTGCATTATACTGTATAGTAAAGGCTCTTGGGACACGGCACAGTGGTCTGTATTTTCAAGTCTATAATGCATCAAGCTAACAAATGAAATTTTCCTCATTCTGCCTTTTAAACCAAAAAGAATGCCATGCCGTATTCTATACCATTTATTCTCCCTTACTTGGAGTTAATGAGGTGATTAACAGATTTGGCTAAGTTTCCTGGGAAAAAAACCCCAGTGGCTGGCTATTCAGAATCTGTTTTTCAGGTGAGCCAAGCCATCTCCATCTCCACTGATAGTCAGCAGCCTTTATACTTTCAGTGCCTTTGAAGGGACGAACCTGGTCCGGGGAGCTTGTCCTGTCATCACATAAGCAGGAGAACAATGCCTGGTGCAGAAAGGACCAGGGAATTCAGCAGGATTACTCAGCGCAGTTACACACGTATATAAAGGTTTGCAATTTCAGCCTTATAGGCCTAGTAAGTTTCCGATCAAGTTACTAAACGCAGGTTTTGGGGGAAGGAAGTCCAAGTTACACTTCTTCCTCCCAGAATCTCATTTCACTGTTCTCTTACTCACCCATAGACTAAAGCAAACTCTCCTTCCAATATTGCCTGCAATTGTTATTATTCTGATGCTTGCGATTAATTCAGTTTACTCATGCAATGCACATGCATTGGAAATGTAAATGCACTAATCTTAAAAAAACTATTGCTTGATAATTTGAGGACTTATCATCAAACAAAGGACCTACAACACTAGGAATGGTAATATGCGCTGTTCTCTATGCATACAGTTACATTTTCAAATAGCAATAAACAGTGTATATAACAACGAAAGTAAAACTGAATAATGAGTAAGAAAATTCACACCTCTTGCTGCATTTTGATCATCAATTTCTATTTACTGTAAGGAGTTAGGTGGAGGCAAACCCACATACTTTCATCCTTTCAATTTTCTTTAGCGGAATATCAGCTTTAACAAGGTATACAGTACAGGGGACACAGTACAATTATGTATAATTTTTTTAGCTTTATGCAGGAAAGCTCTTTCACTAGGTAGTGTTGAACAACTAGAATAGCAATAATTTTTTGCATTAACCCCCCACATTTCTTTTCATTCAGAAATATGGATCTGCCTATGTTTATTTATCTATCTATCTTGAAGTCAAACATCCAAGTCTTTTGTCCTTGCTACAGCATTTTTTCATATTCATCAAAACCAATTGACTTCACTTGTTTTTTTTTTTAAATTAGCTTTTCAGTTTCTACTTCTCTTGAATCATTTTTAAAAACCTTTTTCACATTAGGTAAATTTTGGTACTGATAAGTCAATCAACCAAGGAATAAATTTTACGAAGTAAAAATGGAGAAAATCCCATGGATCCCGTGGTGTTTATTTCAGCATTTAGGAATGATCTAAATTCTATTAAAAGATTGCATTTCCCAATTACTTGATTAGGTTTTGGATTAAAGGGGGAAGAACTGACTTTCTGAAAGTCCCATTTCTGAGAGCTGAATCAGTCTCAAGGACTTTTGACAGAAAACAAAAGGGAGGTGGGAAAAGATAAATGAAACTGAAGTTCTTAATTTTGAAAATTATGTTTTCCCTTGTAGAAGTTCAGTCAAAAAACTTTTCTGAAGACTTAAATCTTGCAAATAGCCTGATTTTTTTTTGTTATGGCTTTAATTAAGCTGCCTCTCCCCCAGATCATTAATCTAACCCCTTAAATGCCCAACTCCACTTTGATTCAATTATAGAATCACAGAATGGTTTGGGTTGGAAGGGACCTTAAAGATCATCTGGTTCCAACCTCCCTGACATAGGTAGGGACACCCTCCACTAGAGCAGGTTGCCCAAAGTCTCATCCAGCCTGGCCTCAAACACTTGAATCAAGCCTTTTAACAGTCATTCATTGTGTCTTCAGAGTGATTTTGGTTTGAGCACCTGTGGATATTTACATAAGTTCATGATATGAAAACCAATGGCCACCCGTCTTCTGTACATCACCTAACTGAAGCTTAACACATAACCTGGAGCAGTGCTGTGCCTGTATGATCCCACCATGCCTGGAAGGTCTCCCAGCTCCAGTTAGAGGAATGTCTGGGACCTTACTGACACTGTGAAAAAATGCCTGAGGTTAGAAAGCAGAGGTCTCTCCAGGCTCACTTTATTGCCCTCTGCATTCCACACTCACTGCAGCAGCAGCTCTCACCGCAACAAGGGTTGTCCAAGTGGAGGGCGCCTCAGGGGCAGCACCCCCAGTAAGGGGCCCTGGCTCAGAACCTCTGTTTGCTCTTAGAAATTTCAGTTCTTAAAACTGATAGCCAGAGCCACGTTGCAGGTATTAACTGTACTTCACCTGTGTTGCAATCAAGGGCAAAAATGTGCCTTTGCAATCTTAAACTTGTGCTTTTAAGCAAGATGTTCTACCAGATTAACGGCAAGAGGAAACAGCCAGTTATAAGCTATGCACACTTGTCCACAACCGAGCTATGTAAGGTCAGCCTTGGTTGATAAGGCTGAAGGTACATTGTATTCCTTTAAAAATGGGGTACCTTACTTAGGGTACAGTGAAGAAACAAACTGGATTCTGAAGGAGCTGGCTATTGCTGCTTATTTTCAATGTCTTAATTTTTGTCATTTCAGCACAGTCTATAAGAAGACTCGTAGTTATAAAGGTGATCGTATGAATAATCTCTAAGATTTAATATTAAAATATTTTTATATAGTGGTAAAAGTGGACTTGGCCGAAGTTCACAACAAAACACAAGTGCAGAGGGTTCTGAAACCTTCTTTCTCTCTTACTGATGTACTCGGGAGGTTTCCCCTTTCTCTTGTGTTAACTGGTGGGGTTTTATTGTAGAAGTACATTTTTAGAAGAGCCTGAATGTAGCAATGTGATGGTCTTGCAAATTTAAGGTCAGGAAAACATGGCAGGAAGGGAAAGACCTGGGGCTAAAGACAGGAAACTTGACAGATCATCTATGTTGGTTTTGCTAGAAAAGCAAAAGATTGATGTGGATCACGTGGAGAGGCACACGTGAAAGTGAGGCAGATCTTCAGTCAGCAAGTGGCTCATGTCCACATCCAGGCAACTCCTGGCAGCGCATCTGAACCTCTGTTAGTATGACCAAAACAGTCCCCGGACTGCTCCTTCGACAGGATAGGAAGGGAGGGAGAGCTGCCAAGGGTGACACCTGTACACTTACCTGCTGCGTGGGTCCATGTAACGATGAAACTCCGTCAAGCAAGCTCCATCTCCCACAAGTGAGGTTAAAAAGCAGGTCCTCCACAATCACTCTGCAGGGTGGGAAGAACAACCTGAAGGGAGTAAAAACTACCTGAATTGTAGTTTACATTTATGGAGTTGAACAGAACAGATAGAGCTACGCCAGCTGCAGCACTTCCTATGACATGCAGACCACACAGAGCTGTGTCACTTTATGTATTAGGGGTGAAATCCTGGTTTTAGTGTAGCTTTCACAGAAAACAAATTTTCAGAACTGATTTAAGGATTTTTTTAATTGCAAATGTAGTAATATTATTATTTTTTTTATTTATAGACATTAACATTTTGGTGACCCATGACGTTTCTATCTATGTGCCTTGCCAGTATCTACCTCAGCAAAAGCCTCAGCTCATTTGAAGACAAACTAATACTCACCCTTCTAGGAGGGGGAAAATAATAAAATAGCAAGCTATCAAAGCCTCAGTTCTTATGGTAGATTTTGTCAAGAAAATGGGAGGGAGGAAAACAGCAGATAACAAACTGAAGGTATGAATAGGCCCTTTTTAAAAAAAGAAACCAACCAGGATGGGCAGAGAAAGAGGGAAGGGAAGGGAAGGGAAGGGAAGGGAAGGGAAGAGGAAGGAAGGCAGTCTCCAACAGCAGTGTGGTTTAACCTGGTAGGCAGCTAAAACAACTACACAGCTGTTCGCTCACTGCCCCCTCTCCCAGTGGGATGAGGGAGAGAATCAAAAAGAAAAAGAAAAGCAAAACTTGTGTGTTGAGATAAAGACAGAAATAGGACAGTATATGAAAATGAAAACAAAAATGAAAAATATAACAACAACAACAATAATATTGTTATTGTTATTGGACAATCCCAAGCACAACTACAGGCTGGGCGGAGAATGGATTCAGCGCAGCCCTGAGGAGAAGGACTTGGGGGTGCTGGTTGATGAAAAGCTCAACATGAGCTGGCAGTGTGCGTTGGCAGCCCAGAAAGCCAACTGTGTCCTGGGCTGCATCAAACCCAGTGTGGCCAGCAGGGTGAGGGAGGGGATTCTGCCCCTCTGCTCCGCTCTTGTGAGACCCTACCTGCAGTGCTGCGTCCAGCTCTGGGGTCCCCAGTACAGGAAAGACATGGAGCTGCTGGAGCAAGTCCAGAGTTGGGCCACAAAGCTGGTCAGAGGACTGGAGCACCTCTCCTACGAGGACAGGCTGAGGGAACTGGGGTTGTTCAGCCTGGAGAAGAGAAGGCTCTGGGAAGACCTAATTGCGGCCTTCCAGTACCTGAGGGGGCTACAGGAAAGCTGGAGTCAAGTTAGTGAAACCTTTTTCTCTTCCGCCTCACTCTCCAAAAAACTAACAGCCAATGATGCAACCTGCTGCTCTGCCATGGGCTTCCACAGGAAAACCTGGGCATGTCTTTTGTAATTTCAGTTAGGAATAAGTGAATACGACTTACAGTGCGGTATATTTTAGGGATAAATATTTATGCATGTATTATTTCGACTTGACTAACAGAGGCAGTGGGTGGTGGGGCATGAACAGTATTTGGTCTCCTGTGGTGTTTGAAATGCTGCATTAGACCCAAGTTGTTCTAGTTCCTCCTAAAGCGTATGTGGCACTAAAAACAAAACAAAAATGTGTGCAGGCACCAGTGGTACATGTTGTCCTAGCATCTCACACCTTGGACAAAGGTGTCTAAGGAAAAACTATACAAAAGTGTGTCTTGCAACATTGACTTATGTTTGCCAGAATAGGTAAGACATGCGCTAGCTTCTGAAGCACAGAAGAGCACATGCTAGCTTTAGAGTCACTAATCCACATGAAAAAAAAAAGCAGAAAAAAATCTATCATGTGACACAAAATAGCTGTCTTTCTGTTTGTTTCCCACACAGTTTTACTGAAACAAGTCTTTCAAGTCATCTTGTGGCAGACTGGTTTATGCAATACTCCATCAAATGCTTGTCAGCTGAGGGTTGTTTCTACATCCCGTTTTTTCTGAAGTCGGTGTGCTCCTAGTGTGAAAAGCCTGTTCCAATCATCTGTGCCTTTGAGGCTGGTGGTGCCAGGCTGCCTTTCTGGGAGGACAGCTGTCAATCAGTCAGTCTCTGGAGAACATGGAGGATTTTTTGTAGTGAACTCTTTATCTTCCATCTCTCCAACCATTCTGCAGGAGCCGCATTCCCTAATTCTACCCTTGTATGTTGCATTGAGTTCAGATGATCTTGGACAAAGCCAAACAGAGGACACATTTGATGTAGGTAGTGCCACAGAGTCAGCAGGGCTCTTCCCCTTCCCCGCACCGCCTCCCTCCCCCCCCCCCAAAAAAAAAAAAGCTTTTAATTCAGCAGCTCGGGACAAAGTCAGTCCCCTGAACAGGTTCCTAATGGAGCAGTTCAAAGAGACTACAGGAAGAGATGGACAACCTCCAAACTCTGAAGTGCAGGGATCTGCTCTAACCCCACTCCGACCCCTTATAGAAAGCTGCCGCTGCACCGGAGCAAGGTGGGATGTGAGGGAGTTGCTGGAGCTTGTCACAGGTGCAAACAGCCTACCACTAGCTGGGATCTGAGCCAGTGTGTCTTGAGGGACCTTTACCTGCTGAGGTCAGCAACAGCAGAAAGGGTTACTGCCTTAGAAACTTCCCAACCTGGTCATGACACCTTTAATTACAGCTGTGTATGTTTAAACATCTGTCTACACGTCTGACTCCCACACACTTTGTTGCTATATTCAGCCCTCATTATGGATGTGTGGTCCATTCTGGATCACAGAATCACAGAATCACAAGGGTTGGAAGGGACCTCGAAAGATCATCTAGTCCAACCCCCCCCGCCAAGGCAGGGCCACCTGGAGCACATCACTCAGGAACACGTCCAGTCAGGTTTTGAATGTCTCCAGAGAAGGAGACTCCACAACCTCTCTGGGCAGCCTGTTCCAGTGCTCTGATGGTCTTCCCCACCCGCATCCTGGGAGAATAACAGATTCTCTGTCCCAAAGCACTCATTTTTGCCACATATCCGGATTATTCTTTACTGGAGAGGCACAGATTTTTCCTTCGAGATCCTGAAAGCCTGATTTTTTTTTTTGGTAGTGATATCTTTCATGAAGTCTGTCACTGCAGCCATGGAAGGTAGCACAACATGAGATGGACCATCAGTAAATGCCCGTGGGGAAAGAGAGGAATATATCTGCCTTTTTATCCTGAGGAACTGAGCTTTGAAACAAGTCAGCCACTTTGCCAAACACCAGCTTACACATGACCTTCAGGAGAACTTGGACATTGGCTAGTAGCACACTTGAGCAGGCTGAAGCCCTTGTTTTGCAGTAAATGCAGAACACCCAGGAGGAGCTATAGGTAGGACTCACAGTGCTGTAGGTGACCACATCACTTAAATAAGTGGAAGAATACTAAGAACAAGGTGTCAGGATGAGGTACACTATCTCAGACTTAGCTGTGGACCTCTACACACTGAATAGCGTCTTGAGGAGAAGAATTTCAGAAGCTCTCTTCATTAAGACAGGGATCATACTGTACCTGACCTTTCCCAGACATTTTAGTAACTTCTTAAGACTTCTTAACTTACTTAAGCCTGAGTAAATGTCATGGTATTGACATTCCTGACAAAGATGGAGAAGCAAGCCCAGGGATGAATGGGGATGCCAGCTCCGTACTTGTCCTCAGACTGAACGTACCTCTTTGTTTCTGGAAATACTTCTCAAGAAGCCTCAGGGGCTTTTCAGTCTACATCTCATCTTAGCTCAAAGTTTTCTGGGTGCAGTAATGAAAATATTGGCAAAGGTTCCACACAAGTACAGTAAGTGCTCTGTCTGCATCAGGAATGAGAACCAGCTCCTTCTTGATTTGGCATGGATTTGTACTCCTGCATAGACTGTCTGTTTTGTTTTTCCATAGTCTTACACATAACCAAAGGTGCATTTCAAGCACTCACTGGAACAGCGTTCCTTCCAGGGGCTTCAGTGGGTACCCACATTTATGAGGTGGCTCCTGACTTGGGCAGTCGGGAGGGAGTAACCTAAAAAAGATTCAATGTTCTTGTGGACACTTGACCAGAAAGAAAAAAAGAGAGAGGATCAAAAAATCGTCAGAGAGAAAGCCAGGTGCCTCAATTTTCCTTTTTGGCCCTACAGACTAGTAACTTGCACAGTGTCTCCATTGCTCCGGGGGCCATGAAATCTGTTTCATGCTGTATAACCGGTTTGCTGTGAAGCTGGCTGAGATGCTTGTTCTTTGTGCATCACAGCAACCTTTTCCTGAAAGACCCAGTAAAGAGATTACCTTCTTGCAGGTTTGAAACCAGTCTGTGGCCAAACACGTGTCTACAGGTCCTGCTATTAAGGAAGACTCAATCTTTCAGGCACCTCTGAGAGATGTGCACCGTGTTTCTCTTTAGTCTTCTCTTTTTATGTTCACTTCCCTTTCATTCAAGTGATGGGAGAGCAATCAAGACGTCTCTCAGTTTCAAGAGCACTCTGAAAAAGATGCCAGTGTTATGGGTGTTACCCCATAACAGGGGTGAGAGGCTACCTGCCTTTCACTTTGTGGTTTTAGCTTTGGGTCTATAGCTATGAGCACAACACCACCTACAAAAATGGAGCCTCAGTTTCAGGGGTGTTTCACAGCACTGTTCACCTTCTGCACTGGGAGACTGGATGGCACCAGGCAACAGGATATGACAGCTTCTGGCTGGAAACAGACGACTATTGCTCCTGGGAGGGAAAAACTGGTTTGGGGATATACATCTGATCTTTGCAGAGCTTTGCAAGGTTGCTTTCCTCTGAATTACCAGATCTTTTTGGATCACTGTGTGCTTACATACCATGTCTGAGAGCAAGAGACACTACACTATTAATAAGCACTTGGACTGTTAACCTACCCCTATTTTAGCACGTACTACATTTCACAGCAGCATAGTCCATATGGGGCCCTACTCTGCCCCAGGAGGAGCCCACTAAGCCCTCCATCCTCTGCCTCCTAGGTATGGGTCACATCTTCCACTTACTTATCTCGGGACAACCTGCACCTGGGCTTATCAGGATAGTCTGCTTACACAAATGGGCAGATACACAATCCTAATTTATTTGGCTTGCACTACAAGTCCTTCCTGGCTGTAAAGGCTAATTTGCGTGCCTATGTCCTCTAGGGACTTGGCATTGCCCCTTCTTCACAAGACAAGCAGGCTAACCACAGCCAGCTGCAATAATTTTTGCTAGCCCACTTTCTTCTTTCAGAAGGGAGCATCTGAAGAAGCCATTAAAGGATTATTGCTGGTCTTTCTGGAAGCCCTTTGAGGATGATAGTAAGGTATCTCCATGCAGAAACACTGGCACTAGACTTTCCTGTTTACACACAAACATGTGAAACCTCATCACAGTCAAAATCTGCTGCTCTTGCCCCATTCAGAGCCTGACAGATAGCCTGGGCATCCCATCTAGGTGAGAGCCTGAGCAAAGAGCCATGTTTCCCTTGAGATTATGAGGACAGGGCTGTCCCACTCTCACCAGAGAGGAGGTGTGTTTCCTGCTTTCACCGGCTTTTTGTAGCTTTTGTAGCCCCATCACATAGTGCTACAGTTTTTGGATTAGTGCAGATGGGTTGCATTCAAAATACACTGGCTGCACAAGATGCAGAAGACCCTGTGGCCTCCTTGAAGTCTTTTTGTAAGTGACTAACTCTCAATGTTTGTCAATCTCTTTGTGCTGAATGAAATGATTAATGGGCATCTGGGCTACTTTGTCACCTTTAGCATATTTAAAACAAAAATCTCAAGTCTTCTTACATAAGCCTCAAACAAGTGGTGTCTTGCTGAAGTATGGGCACTTTCCTGAATCACTAGCCCCATACCTGCCATTCTGAGATTCTGAGGCACGCAATGGGCTGCTAAAGGTCGTGGATTCTTTGCCTTAAGGTCATCCAACAGTTCCCAAAACTTACAGGGTAAATTCCTCTCTGAGTCTCAGCTAATCTCTGCAAGGATACCAGGAAAATCATGTTTTCTGGGTGGAATCCCACAGTTCTTGTTTTAAGTGCAGTCCAATGTTAAAAGACTGCATTGACTGAGCTTTTCTGACAAATCTGGCTGATATGAAGACACAAAAACAAGAGCAGAATAACTTTATAATTTTAAGAGGACTCTTTTGTATTTATAAACCATAGGGAAAAAAATTATCCCACTCTGTATGTTATCTAGCCCACACAACCGTTGCCAACATCTATGACATGCACTGTGGTAAGGTGTCCACCTTGGCTGTTCCTGCTGAGGACTATTGAGCGATCCAACCCACCACCCTTTGAACGAGTTTCCAAGGTCTGAACCTTCACGTGTTCACCAGTTGATCCTCCCAGCTTCTGTGCTCGCACTCTCAATGAGCCAGTCACTCCGGGAACGAGCCTGGAGAGCTCAGGAAGCAGCAGGACACAAAAACACTGACCTCTTGCATCACGACTGAAGAACTCACTCACTTCTGAGCAGCAATCTGAAGTTATAACCCTCTCTCTCCCGCTTCAGCACAGCCAGTTTAAGAAAAGGTTTAACTCCTTGTTTTCATACAATAGGCACCTTGCAGCAGTTCCCCCGCTGTGTTCAAAGGTGTGAAAATCCTCTTTATCAGGCTGGAGTAGTTCACTGGAAACAGGGCAGAGGATTGTTTCTTCCTCTTGAGGATGCAACAACAGAAGGAGACTAAATAAGGTAATCTACACTTGTTGTGTAGGTAATGCTAACAATTGCAACATGTAGATAGACACAGGTAGAAATTAAACAAAAATAGAGCCACTAATAAAGTGGCAAAATAAATGAAACTATAAAAAAAAATCATTTTATATTTACAATGTATCTCCTACAAAATCTGAAAAAGGGAGGATGGTCTTGTAGAAACAGACTTCAAAAAATAAAACAGGATATGGAAATACAACTCCCCCTGCAACAATTACAACCCAGTTGGTTCACATACTTGTTATTTATTGGATTAGGTAGCAAAACGTAAAAGCAAAACCAGTAGCAATGCTAATTCAGTCCAGATACAGAGGCATCTTGTCTCACAGGCAATCTTTTTACTCCTCAAGGAAATGTTCTTGCAGTATTCCATGCGTTCCCGGGTACTGCAGTGCCTCCATGGTTATGCAGTCAGTAGCAACACAAGCTTTTTGAAGGCCAGAGCAAGACAAGAATACTGTTGGAGAGAGGGTGCTTTGCATACAGTAGGACTAATTGAACAGAATCATGTGAAAAGCAGAATCTGCCTACAAATGTAGAAAGATGGAAAATATTTGTTTGAGTGACAGAAGAGAGGGAAATTTAGTCTAGTGCAACACGCACATAAGCAAAATGGTAGAAAAAAAATGTGAGAACATGGAAGATTGTCCCAGACAGGACTTTTTTCCAAGGGAAATGGACTGAGTAACCTCATTTTTCATGCCTTTTCTCTCCTTAACTTCTCAGTGGATAAGAAGAATGTGCAGCCTAAAATCTTGTTTAGTAAAACTACATAAGGAGTTACTGTATAAGTAAGGCTTTTAAAGTATTTAAGGCCAGGTTGGATGAGGCTTTGGGAAACCTGGTCTAGTGGAGGGTGTCCCTGCCCATGGCAGGGGGGTGTAACTAGATGATCTTTGAGGTCCCTTCCAACCCAAACTATTCTGTCATTCTGTGATTCTATAAAGCAAACCAACTGCTTACTTTTAAAATTTTCACTACATAAATATTACAGCAAAATACGAATTGGTGGGAAGCAACTAAACTTTCAAACAATTATAGCTGCATGCAGACAATTCCAAAACAACCTGAATTTTGATCAGTAAATTATTGCAAAGATACTTACTTTAAAAAAAGGCAAACCAAAAACAACCCACCAGCCAAACAAAAACAAAATCAAGGCAGGAAAGTTATATATCCAAGTACCTTAAATATTTACCAGTTCCTGCAGCCTGTATAGCTTTCCAAAATAGCATGGTCTACCTACTGTGAGGTTTTTTATATTTTCAGTTCTAGCATTCATGTGGCTCTACTGATGCTGGAGATGGGAAAAAAACCTGAGTACAGACACAACATCTTAATAAAATTAACTCTCAGTTGATCTTCCGTTACCTGACTTCCATCTATGCTATCCTGTTTTTTTTTCTTCAAAACCTGTGCAGACAGATAGCAAGACAATCTCTGCTCTATAAGCCCCCCTTGACCAATGTCATAATTACTAATCATGGTACAGTGTAAGACTGAAAGCATAGACTTTGTCAGCTTTGGATATTTATGGAAACACTCATTACCCAAGGACATTTTCTACAGTGTACATGCAATATTGTTCAAGTGTTTTTCATTGTACAGTTAATTTTGGACAGTTTTAAGCAAGACAGCAGTGAAGACACCAGCCCTAGCTGGTATTTATTTTATGAAAACTGTTGCTCTTGTTACCACAGCAGTCTTTAGGAAAAGACGTCCATCACCAGCGAAAACTTGTATTAACCAGCTTGTACTCCTTCCTCAGGAAGGGTTCAAATTACCTTCTGAAAATGACTCACCGGCTGATTGTGCAGGAGTTTGATGACCTATGTCAAATCAGTCTCAGACAAAGCCAATACTTCCAGCCAGCTTCCTTTTGCTTCATATGAAGCTTTCACATGTTTCAGTGTGGTTGGGTTTTGATCCTAAAGGTGATACAAAACTAGTAAGAAAAAGTGTGGTAAACAAGCAGTTAAACCAGCATAAGAATTTCCTGTTCAAAAATTCTCTTGCTTAGTGACAAAGTGTTGGCAATGAAGTAAAGGTAGAATTAAAGCAGCAGTCTTTCGCTTCTTACAGGAAAATAGTAATGCCGCAGTTCTCGCTGTTGACCAGAAAGGATCTGTTTTCTCGTGCCGCCTTCTCTAAAGATAAGAAGTATTTTGGCTTTGTTTTATTTCCACCTTCAAACAGAAGACTTCTTTGCATAGGCAGCTGGCAAGCAAACACAGTTCTTTCTTAAGGAATTAATGTAGCCACTGAACCAAAATAAGCCAATGAAGAGAGTCTGGCCTAAATAAAGAAGTATGAAGTAAGATGAAGAAATGTAAACATATTTTAGTCATTGAAGAGGAAAATGTAGCAAGCAGTAAGAGGGCCAAATGTGTGATGTTCTACTACAGGTTAATAATTTTTATACCGAGATGTGGAATCGTGGTGATTGGGATTCAGAAATAATTTCAGAAATCACCATTTTTTTTCTCAATTCCAAAATATAGTCATATTGCAAATAGGGCTTCATTGAGCCACTTCAGTTATTAAAAAAAAAAAAGTCAAGAAAAAAGCTTGAACATATCGGACTCAAACTAAAATCTTGCCTTACTGACAACCATAAAGTTATCCTGTGAAAAGTTGTAGACAAAACATCTAGCTGCTTCCACAGAAAGCACAGCTTCCTGAGTGTCAAGGAACCGTCCCCTCCTCAGGAGTGTTTGTTCAGAAGTACAATAAGAGAAACTGAAGTCTTGCATATGTAATCAGCCCTTTCTCATAATTGAAATTAAATATATTTCCTGAATTAAATATATTTCCTGAATTAATTGCTGGCTTGCTGAAGAATACGAAAAGGTGAAGCTGAACTGCATTTTCACGTGCTTGTAGCGTGTCTGATCCAATGGACTGGATCAGTATCTTGTTTCTGACCAGTCAGTGGTTTACAGTTTTCTGACTTCATCTGCACAGTTTATCATGCCATTAAAACAATGGCCAATTGTTGATAAAAATCATGTACTTATACCTGCTGCAGGAACAGATTAGAAAAGCTTACCTAGCTGGAGGTAAATATAAAGAGGACAATTTATTGGTACCCTTTTATAACAGGACAATCAACAAGCCTCCAAGAATTTTTACAAATATTTGGTTAAATGTGAAAATAGATATAGTCCTCCTGATAATGCGTACTATTAATTCCCTTTTGCAGGGCAGGAAATCAAGGCAGATGGAAACAAGTTCATCAAAGTTGTACAGCAAATCTGGAGCTGAACTAGAACTGAAAGAGGAAAACCCCCTAACTCTCCATTATTCAGACAAACAAAAGGCAATTCTTTTCAGATACAATTTATCTCTGGTTATCTATCTCATGCAGGTATTCAGAAAATTCAGCTGCTTAGAAGGTCTTTTTTTTTTTAACTTCTGGTGCATAGAATTATTGCCAAAGGAATGAAAATCAGTGGTCTTTCTGGGTCTATAAAAATTATTTGTTGATACAAGGTGTCATGAATAACATCCAATGTTTTAAAAACAAATTATAATTAAATTATCAGTTGAGAAGATCTGGCTCCACTACACAAATGTTAATTTTGCCCAAGATTACATTTGGATCTAAAACATCACTTTTCATTTCACATTGGAAAAAAAATGTTTAGTTTAAGATTTAGCATGATTTGCTTCTTTTTATCTTCCCAGTCAGTATTTTTCTGTGTGTATCAGCAAAACTAAATACATTTGATTCTAATTTCTACTGAAACACAGTTCTGCTGCTAATTGTTTAAAGCCAATTGCAGAAGAATTGAGTAATCTCCCTTTTGCAAAGGCGTATCAAATAAAATAAAATATTTTAAATGCAATTCAAAAATGTGTCTGTGTAATTTCTTTTTATAAAAACAGTGGGTTTAGTCTGCATCGAAACCCATAGTCACTGAAGCATTGTAGGTGCTTCACGCCTGTTTGCTGGCGCAGGAGTAACTATAAACCTGGTTTAACTAGCTGAGTAGTTTGGATTTATGGCTGCTTTGTGTTACAAGTGCAAGACAAAGCTAACAACCAGATCGGTGAAAAAGAAAAAGTCCAAAGTATCAGGAAAAAAATTGTACAGTATGTTAAAGTTTTTCAGTTCCTGTGGCACAAGAGTAGCATTATTTTAATCTGGAAAGCAGGTCAAATTTGTAGTACAAATTCTATTCTGATCTAGGAAAATGCAGCTGTATTTACGTGGCACACCCAGAGAAATCCAACAAAGAGCAGTATTTGAATTTTTATTCTCCCTTGTTGTACAGTAACAGGCAAGACACCCACTGAAACAATATTTCAATTAGGTGAAACAACACCTAAAAGAAAGTTAAAGTTACTTGTTATTCTGGACAGTTTCTTCCCTCTGGGAGAAAAGAATTTCATAACTCTTGAGACTCTCTTTGTCTCTGTACTAGAAAGCTAAACAGGGAGGAAAAAGAAAAAAAACAAACAACAGAGAACCCAGAAGAACTGGGGCAATTTTTTGGTTTTGCATCTGTGTAGGACTTGAAACTCCTAAAGAAGTTTCTGAAAGGCTGGGAAATAAGTGAGAATGTTCACAGCCACACACCTTTCTAATCTGCAGGCGCATGAGACCCTCTCCTAGTTCCCAGATAACAGGGTAGTTGGTTTAAGGAGTTGTGTTTTTTTCAGCATATTTAGTTAACAGCCTAACAAAGGACTACCTCCTGTTTCACAGACATTCAGCCGTTAGAAAAAAAAGAGATGATTTTTTGAGATGTCTGCCCACTTATTTCGATTTGCAAATGTACCTGCAGCAGGTAAATTTATGTGTGTGTATTCTTGGTAATAGCAAATGTACTTCCAAAGTCAACATACATTTAGTTTAAGCTTAGTTATTAAATTACTAATTAAGTTCCCAGGTTTGATGTAGTTTTATGGGTGAGTGCATAAATGTAGCGTCCATCATAAAGTGTCTATCACAGAGCTTGCTCTCATGGTCCTGATAAAAAAAAAACGCATAGGCGGCTCCACCGCAGTAGGGCATAACGAGATGGCTGGTGCTTAAAGCTGGGTTGTGGAAACGAAGGAGGCGTTGAATTGGGTGAGCCACTTCCTCATTTGATTTTTTTTTATTTGTTTTTTTTTTTTCAATTGTGGCTTTAGCACTCACTTTTAGCCACCTCTAATTCTGTTTCTATTGGTGTGGTAAAAGGAAGTCTTGTGCTGTAGTCCCAAAGTGGCAGGCACAAGCTCATCCTGTCACGTTCCGAGTAAGTACTCTGCAGTTTGGCTTTAGAGAGACCTTATCTCCCACTCCCCTGGGGTTTTGATTAGGGACTAGAAACAAAGGCCAAAATTCAGAAGTACAAAAGACAGTGGAGCAAATGACATGTTGGGTATTAAGAGAGTAGGAAATGAATGGTGAAGACAAAGTGCTGCAGAAACAAAGCGAGTTATGTCTCCTGGGTGGGCAGAGCTACCTTAAAGAACAGAGTAAAGGAGGTGTCATAGGAAGCCACAGGTATCATGTGGGAAGACATGGAATGCTAGGTGATGCCAGATGCTTAAAAAAGAACAGTTTATTTTACACTGTGAAATTCAGATGCTTAGCACCAGTCTATAGAAATGTTAGCTTGTATGCCTGGAAAAACAAGAGAAAATATCCAAACATCCTCCCCCTCGGCCCTGCACACTAGTAAATACGGAGAGGAAGTGGTTCACGGAACATTTAAGCTATTAACATTTAAGTTAGAGGAAGGTGATTGGAATAAGTGCGGAATTGAGTGGTGGGTCGTGTCAAAACTCTCAGACACCTGGAATTCCGGCCTGTGAACTCCGGGCTCCTCAGCAAGAGAAAGTCCCTCTCCTGCAGAGGATTCACCTGCCCCTCTCAAAGTACACAGCCACCCTGAAAACCCTGCCCTGATCTCTCCTTTAAAGGGTGCTTATAACCCATTAATAAAATGGAGACTCAGCATCCTCCTCTGCAAAAGCCAGCTTGAATAATTACAACGCAATAATACTTATATACAACTATTTTGGATGAGATTACAGGGCAGTGAGCTGGTCCTCAACTAACTGAACAGACCCGACAGCTTCTGCAGCCAAGAGGAGGCAGTGTCCCACTCCCCACCTCCGCTGCTCCAGCTCTCCTGTTCCTTTGACCTTCATTAGTAAGCTGAGTTAACCTTGGGGAATATTAACCCAGCTTAAAAAAGAAAAAAACAATCCAACAAAAAAAAGAACAAAAAGCTTTTACCACGTTAAAGATCTGAAAGGCCAACCCTTTGGCGAGCCAGATACCAGCAAAAGCAAGGGAGGTAAGGATTGGGGAAAAGAGCTGGGAATACACATTTCACTGACCAGCTCAGCCTTCTCTGAGAAGAAAAGGTGTTAACAGGGGTAATCAAACAGCTGCTGGCTTGTACCCAGATTTTCAAACCTGTAAGTAAGCAGAGCACCGTTCGTTTTAAAGGAGATGCACTAAATCCCCCCACAGCAGCTCTGGTGTCGCTTTGTAGGGCACAGAGCAATGTGGCTCCCTGTCCTCCGTAAGAGTTTAAAGCTTCTGTGTCAGAGGAGCACACTGCTCCTCCGCACGTTTTACTTGTTACCTGTTACCGTGTCCTTCTGCCCAGTTCTGTTTATAACACCTGAATTGATGTAATACCTTAGAAGTCGCTACAGATAGTCAACATCAACTTAAAGAGGAACCAGCCTATGTATTTTACATCTCTCTTTCTCCTCACCTGTAGCTATTGTATAAGACACTTGGATAAATCCAAAGTGAAATCTGGCATATTCTTAAGCTCAAAAGAAATACCTTTAGAAACATAAACTGTTAGGTATCCTAACTAAGTGAGCTCTGTCTTGAGAGAGGAACTAGACATCATCAGTACAGGAGTACATAGACTTTCAAAGAAAAAAATGTGAATTAATTTCGAAAGTAAAGAAATGTTTGGATTCTCCTGTAGAGCAGAATAGATCTTAAGGGATCTCTCTTTGATTGTCATGTAGTTACATTTCCTTGTGGCTGTCATGCCAAGTGACAATTTTCAGGGCCATTTCCCACTGTCTTCGTAAGGAAACTTAACAGGGAAACCTTACAGCCGGGTACCCTGCTTCAAACCTAAAATATCTCTAAGCTCTGAAGGTCACTGATGGAGTTGCTGTACGTTAAAGACAGGGACATGCCACACAGGTGGATCCTTTAGAGAACCACAGAAGGTGACAACAGAGTGCATTTTGGTTGTGACTTGGGACAATCTTACATTTTACTTCAGGTGAAATTTGAGGTCCAATTCCTGCAACTGAATCCACACTAGAAAATTACTGAATCTCACTGATTCCTTCTGGGAGAGCAATAGTAGCCCTACAAAAAGGTTCAACTGAAACGCCTAAGCTAAAGTTTCAAGATGTTTTAGCCAATGCTCCTTATGGTTTTGTACTAATGGGACTGATGATACCCAGTTCTCCTTGAATGAATGCATAGAGCTGGAAAAATACTGAAGGTATGATCTTGGTTTCTTGACGCACTTGATGTAATACCTTGATATGCATTTGAAAATATAACCAAACCTCAAACACTTACCATGCCAAACTTGTGTACTTTGCCTTACCTGCAGTCTCAGTACAGAGATATTAAGCTTAGCTTGCAGCAACATTGGAGATAATTTGGAGCTATTACTAAGCGAGTGGAATTTCTTCAAAAGCCTATACCCTTTTCCAGGCGTACTCTGAGGGTTTGCAAGATAAGTGGATTTTTTTTCTTTTTCCCCCGCTGTGGAGCTCAGCTTTGGCAGAGAAAAACCTCGCTTATGTGTAGATCGGCTTTACAGAAGAGTTGCCACAACTCACTAGAGCCTTATAAGTAAAGCGACAACTGGGATTGCAGTATTTTTTTCAGAGTGCCCTTTTTCGTAAGTAGCTCTAAAAGGCAAAAGAAAAAGGAAGTAATTTTCCCGGCCTGAGTATTTTATGAGCAAACTTTATCAGCTCCTGACCTGCCCTGTTCGGGGAAACGTTGTGGCTTCTTATTTGCGCACACCACACTCAAACTCGGACTAATAAAGACCGATGTGTGAGCTCAAAAAAGGCACGGGCCCCCCACCGCTCCACGCTTAAGCCACAGCGGCAAAAGCAGCAAAACCTGGG
>VWZZ01000285.1:286820-348382 GCA_013399095.1 Psophia crepitans | reverse complement strand
CCCGCGGCCCCTTCGCTGAGGCGGGAGGAGCCGCCTCGGGGGCCGGGGAGGCACCGCCGCTCCCGGAGGACCTGTCCCGGCCACTCCGAGTTGCGCCTGAGGGTTTTGTTTTTTAATTAAGGAACTTGGGGTTTGCTGTGGGAATGGGGGTGTAGGGGTACACGGGCAGCATCTGAAAATTCCGTTCCGCGGGGGCAGGAGGGGCAGGGCCCCGCCGGGGCGGGGGGTCGGCGCCGTGCCCGGCGCCGGGGGCGGCCTCGGCGTCTTCCGAGGGCGAGAGGAGGAGGCGCCGGCGGATAGAATCGAGGGGACACGTAACCTCGCCCCTCTCGGCGGCGTTTCCCTCTGCTCTACCCGGATACCCCTTTTCCGCAGCCGGTTCCTCCGCCGGTAGGTGCAGCGCGAAGGAGTTGCGCTTCCCGGCGGGGCGGTGGGTGGGCGAGGCGGGAGCTGCAGCAGCGGCGGGGGGGGACCGGGTGCTGTGAAGTGAACGGCGCGACCCACCTCGTGCTGCTGCAGGCGGAGGCTGGCTGTCCCTTGCTGCCCTGCGGAAGGGACATGTGAGACCGGGCAGCTTTTTCAAGACGGTGGAGCAAGCAGCGGCCCATACAGAAAATAAAGATAGGATGGCATCTCGTGCTGGGGTGTCTTTGTCGTGTACCAACGTCACCACCGCTCTGTTTTTTTTGCGAAAGCGCTGATTTGTGGCTACAGTTGTCACAACTTGCCAAGTAGTTTTGGAGGAGTAACTTTGTTGGTAGGGTGCCTTTCCACAGGGGCTGTGTCATTGAAACTCGCAGGCCAAAGCTTCGCATGCCGAAGTCGGCCCCGCTCACGCCTCCCCTCGGGTGGCGCTGTCGGGGATCGAAGCGTACCTGGACCTGGAACCTCCCCGTAGGTTTCTGGGTGGGTGAGTGGGCGTCAGTGAATTTAAAAGACCATTCTCCCATCCTGCCTTTGTCCTCAGTATCCCTGTTTGCCCTGAGTAAAGTGACACTAATGCGTTTAGCGCTTTAGAAAGAGCCAAAGAGAGCAGCTTCACCTCCGAAGGATGATTTGCATCACTAAGGAGTGTTGGGGGTGGGGTGGGGCGTTGTGTGTGTGGTATAGGTCAGCGAAACTGGGCAATGATTGCAGTTGTGGCTGTTACCTATGCGTATCGATGCAAATGTAAAGCCAAAAGGTAGACTAAATTAACAGTTGATATCAAAGTAGGACTTAGTATGTTTATGTCATACTAAGTCCTACTCTATGTATGGCGGGGGGATTGGAGCTAGATGATCCTTGTGGTCCCTTCCAACTCTAACCATTCTGTGATTCTATGTCCTCTTCCATTTTCCTTTCATTCTTCAGCTTTTAAAAATTACACTGGTACATAGGAAAGTCAACCCAGAGCAAATCTTTCATGGTAGCCCAGCCTTGAAATGGAAATAAGTTGAAATGGTGTTCTAGGATGTTGATGGAAAACCAAATTGAAACAGTATGGCGAGATGCTGGTCAAAGTATTTCTGTTGGAGTTGGTGCGCCTGGACGTAGGGGCTCTTCCTCCTGTACGTGCAGTCTGTGTCAGTCAAAGGTCAGTCCGTGCTGAGCAGCTTCAGTACTGCGACAGTAGCCCAGCTGTGTCTCTGCTACTACATCAGTACTTCTCCTGTGTCTTTGATGCGTGGATCCCTAAACCTGTCTCTGCCCATGCAAGCCTCCCCGCGGAGTGAATTCAAACCTCCTGCCAGCAGGCTTGCTTTTCTTTCTTGTCTGCCGTAGACCCCTTGGAAGCGGTTCACAGCTCCTTGGGCTCTGTAGTTCACAGGTTGAAAGCAGCTGGCCTGGACAAATATCTAAGTAAGTCTGATTTGTTAAAATTGCTAGTTTTTATATTTCTGCGGGTGGGTACCTACTGATACCATGTTCATGCAATATTCATTTGCAACTGGAATATGGTAATTGAGTACTCCTGAGAGCTTCTTCCCTTGCCAGAACCAGCCAGAGACCCTCAGTGCTGTAGAGAGAGACTTGAGTTTTACTGCCACAAGGTGAGGTTATTTGCTCCTGCCATGGAAGGAGAAGGGCAGAGGCAAGACCAGACATGTAGTGTAGGGGAGAAAAGCATCCAAATGCCCATCTGGCTGCTGCTGCATCCCCTAGCAATGCTGTGATCTGTGCGCACGGGGCGGTGGGTGCTGTGGGCAATAGATGCCTCTGCAGTTGTGGCCTGACCAACAGGTCCATCTCCTACCACACCAGCAAATGCGGTTCTTCTGGTCTTTTGGGCCTTTCTGTTTCAGAAATGGCCATGGCCTTTTTTTTTTTTTTTTGTAGGGTCTTCTGCCACTCATCATCCACTTTGCCAGGCAACAACATCTCAGCCTACTTTCCCGCCGCACCTTCCTAAGAAAGGCAGGTGACGTACTTGGGATGGACTGAGTTTCATGGTAACATTTGTTTTCAGAGAAGGCAAATAGATGATTTTTCATAGTATGACTACAACATCCTACAACTGTTTAAGATGAGACTGCTACACTCAGCTTTTTAATGCTCCCCCCCCCTTTTTTTTTTTCACATGGGAATAGTATTAATCTTGGTTTGTCAGTCTTGGGAAT
Organism: Psophia crepitans; assembly: GCA_013399095.1. Taxonomy (NCBI): domain Eukaryota; kingdom Metazoa; phylum Chordata; class Aves; order Gruiformes; family Psophiidae; genus Psophia; species Psophia crepitans. Next base: position 345,782 of record VWZZ01000285.1, on the reverse strand, counting down.
ACTGCTGTGGAATTTGAATTGCTTGTTTCTTGCTTGCTTATTAAGAGGCACTGTTTTTTGACGCCTGTTGATAAGTAGTCCTACAGTTTAATGATATTTTAGGAGCTCATCTAGAATAACTTCAAAGCTATTTCTTAGAGCTAAGAATTCTGAGGCTCTCGTAGTGGCAACATTCCATATAAGTGCTTAGGTAGTCTCATATAGTTCTCTGCAGGATACGTAATGTTACTGCACCTGCACACTGAGTAGAGCTTACTCCTATTGAAAAAGTCAGGTTATTGGAAGAACCAAATTTTGGTGGTTTTGAGACAGTCAGTTCCTTGTTGATTTGCCTTTGGACCTGTTCCAGAGGGTAAATTTTACTCTGTGGAGTAAATTACATTCACTTTTAATCATTGCAATAAAAATATTCAGTACTGTTTCCTGAAGAAATATCAAGAAAATCTTGATAATGAAATTAATGAAAATTCGTATCTAGTTCCTTTCCTTTCTTGTACCCCCTAAGTGTGGGGGTTTTTTGGTTTGGTTTTTTTTTTTTACACTTCATTTGCAAGTCATGGTATTTTTTAGTGCTGCTGGGTAAACAGGAATCTTGGCCATCTTTCTTCTCTGTTGTCTAGGTAGCAGAAGGAAGGAATAACCTTTTTGGTCTGCTTGGTTTTTTCCTCTCTTAATCTCCTCTCCTCCCTTTCCTCCCCACCTTCATATAATGGTTATATTGTGTTTAAGATTACACTACCCGAACTTTTAGGCTGTCGTAAAACGGTTGGGAATAAAAAAATGAAAGCATGCTTTCTTTCTAGTGTCATCAACAAAAGCCATCATTTGTTGGCTTGCTCTTTTATACGCTTGAACTTTGCACTGAAATTACTCCTTTGCTGTTATAATGAGTTTTGCCAGTTTGTTCATTTGCATGTGCTGTATTTCTTTATCTGAATAAAGGGAATTGCTGACTTTTTGGATGCAACACTGTGTTAGTGTTGGTCAGTGTTCATGTAGAGTGTTTGGATGCTTTTATGCTTCCTCCTTTGAGAAGCTGAACTTGACTAGATGATCTTTGAGGTCCCTTCCAACCCTAACTATTCTGATTCTATGACTTTTGCCTTTTAACTATTCTGTACTCTCCCTTCCCTGTTCGCATGTGGTTGCTTTTACGTAGGTCTAACAGAGAAGAACATAGTCTGTTTTTTTTGGTGGTTGTTTTATCAATTGTTGAAACGTATCATAGAGTTTAGCAAACACTGATGGTGTTTCTATTTCAGGAAATAACACAACATATGTATTGAAATAGTATGTAAATGCAGAAAGTACATCGTTGCCAATATAACTAGGTCTTCACTGGCCAAACTGAATTCACAAGGTTGTAGTGCGCTGGCTGAAAGTAATTATTCCAGCGTATTAACTTGTGCATCTAGGCATGGAAGCAACATACAGTGATCTCTAAATAAAAGCTTGTGGAAACTATTATAGCTACTGGTACTTGTGGAACTCCATGCCTCCAAGGCATCGTGCTGCGTTTAATAATTGGATCATGGTGGATCATGGATAAGGAAGTACCATTATTATATATTTCATGGAGATCTAGGGTAAAAACCAGGAAGTCTGGTTTCATTAACAGAATCGTGGTTAAATCTTCAGGGTTTATTTGCCTTTTGTTCTTTCTGTTGCCTTTTGGGGATGTTGGCTCCTGGCTAGTGAAGAGCACACACAGTACAAAGGAGCCATGACCTGATACTGCTGTAAGGAGGTAAAAGTGGAGGCTCACCTTCACCCAGTAAGTAGCAAGGTGAGGTGCTTAGGAGGACGTGGTGGTGAGGACCACTTACAGCTGAGCAGCTCGACTCTGTGCTCGGTGCTTTTCCTGTCCAAGGGAAAGAGCGGCTGTCATTGTGGGAGGTAGGAGGACAAGCCTTTGGAGGACTAATAGTCTAGTCCATGTTCAGTTTAGTAGTATGTTATCAAATGAAGTAGAGACTTATTCTCCTGCAACTTTTGCTTAAATATAAAGAATTGATTTGCAGAAATCAATAGAATAACTAAAAAAGCTGTTGGATTAAATTAGTTTTGGATGCATGTAACATTTTCAATTTTTTACTTAAGTTTGTTTGTTTTAATTCTGACAGCTTTTATTAGGAAAAAATTATGTATTTAATCTTAATGACCTACCACAGAACTTTAATTATAACACTCCTAAGGCATATTTGAGAAGAAGCTAAGGTATTTCAAGTAATACCTGTGAGCTGTGAGGCAGTATATTTCACTGAATTCATCAGTATACAATGTCAGTGATGGCTGTACATTTTATACTCTTATTATTGCCTGTCATTAGAAACAGTAGCGTTATTTCTTTATTTTCAGAATTGTGAAACAAAAGCACGCTTGATTTTGGACCTCCTGTGTTGCTGAAAGTCCAAATACTGCTTCTGTTCCACACTGGGGTAAACTGAAATTTTTGCAGTTCGAGGGCTCGCCTTCACACAAGTGATGGGTCCCTTTCATTACCTGGGTATACTTTTTCCAAAGCCAGAAGGTGTTGTCAAGCTGACTTGCAAGGCTGTGACTCTCTGGGCCCTATGTCTTGTTCCTTCAAGCTCACAGCGGGGGGTGAGCTCCATCCCTGTTTCTTTGCTTGGGGAACTCTGTACACTTTAACTCCACCAGCTCACTTTAAATGATGTTTGTTTCTTCAGGCGTACCCAGTAAAGTGTCATTATAGCTTGGCAGACATCAGGAGGAATGACTGTCAGTGGGGTGAAAGGATAGTTGTCCATTCACACGAAACTCTTCTGCGCCAGGGTGGGTTTATGATACTTTTATGTGAGATATATTTAAATCTGTCTAATGTGTGAGGTGAGTTAGAGGCCAAAGTGTTGGACTGAGATAAGATGACCAGTCTCTTCTAGCTCTATAGTTGCTGGGGTGGGGAGTGTTTTACAGGTCAGTTTGTTTCTCCATGACCCAGCTTTCTTATCTCTGAAGCTGTTGCAGTACCCTTGATGTATTTGTAAAACATCTTAAAGTGTGTCTGTGACGCGTGTTTAAGAAAACTAGATGATATCATTATTGGATGCCACCCATCGATTTTTGCCTTAAACATTTGCAAGCTAATGGAAGCCCAGTGGTTTTGCTTCAATCAGGTTTTAATATACTGGCAAATATGTATGTGTAATACCATGGAAATCTGTATATACCTGTGACTTCCCTGCGTTTTGTGGTGTGGTAATGGAAAAACTCTTATTAATCAGAAGCTGGATGGAAAATAGTTTAAAAAGAACTAAGTTGGGAATGGTGGTTCAAAGCCAGTTAAGCAACAGAGATCTTTTTTTCCTCAGTTCCTTTAAAATAGACAAACAAACAAACCAAAAAAAGAATGAGGAAGACCGTCATACATGAATTTGCAAAGCCTTTCAAATCGTAATGTAAAAAATATGCAGGTTTTTCTTTGGTTGTAGTACCTGTTGGCTTACCTCAGAATCACCTAGAATATTCTTCCTCCTGCTATCACGAAACTTCCTAATCCTTTTTCCCCCCCTCCTTTTCAGAGAACAAGGAACAAAAATACTTTCTTGCGACTTGTTACTTGTCCTCCAAGTCTGGGCAGAACTGCGCTTCCCAACTCTGCTATGAAGAACTGAGTAAGAATGGATGCGACATAAAGCAGAAGTCCTGAAGCCTTAGTCACCAATCTGATGGACTTACTGTAAGTGGAAGAAAGGCTTGTTTTTTCCCCGTCTGTCATGCAAATAAGAGTTCAACAGTGCGTTATTATTTACCTTTTTTTTTTTTTTTCTGCTGGGGCTAAAAGGCAGACACCAGAATCAGCCTTCCTAAACTGTCACCAAGTATTGGCACGCTCGAGGTGCTAAGCTGCTGTTGAAATCTGCTTCAGAGACATTTGCAGTTCAGTTTTTGGTGAGATGACACCTAGGTACAGGTTCTAAAAGATGAACCTTATACTTCAGGCTGGATTATACTGTTTCTTAATGCAACTGCTTTTTATAGTCGTGGCTTTCAACGGGGAGCTTGCCCATGTGTCTGTGTGCAGAGTATTGCTCTGGAAGCTGGAGAAAATTATTTCTCAGTGCGTGACTGAGACATTTCCTAGGCTTGTTTTTTTTTTTCACGTAGAGTAACATTATGAGAGGACTCAATGGATTAAATTATTTATTAAAATGATTGCTTGTGGAGGTGTACGACTGCCCATGTCAGAACTGCGGCAGCAAACATTTTGTGATTCTTGTGCCTTCGCTAATCTGTGGTTTTACTTAATGTTAATGTTTAACTTTAAAATAAACTGCTATATGCTTGAAGCAGTGGATCTAGCTCCTCTCTCTTACTCTATTTGAAAAACTTTCATATTGGTGTGGCATAGCATTTCCCTGTTGTGCTTATCCTGTTTTTGGTGTGGTGGCTACAACACAGAAGCAAGAGAACAGCCGTTTGCTACGCAGAAGAGTGACAATGATGTGGCTTGTTGGGCTGCTAGCCCTGAAGCGTTATCGAATGAGTTAGCTGCATTTCTATTTCCTGATGCTTTGTTCACATTCTGGTTTCTGTGTCATAAACCTCAGAGCGATACATGAGTAAGTGTTGAGAGAGGCCCGAGGACTTGAACTTGGTACTGACACCGTGTGGGTTGTTGCCAGGATATTCTTTAACTCTCATTCTGTCAGCGAGAGTGAGCACTAACTTAATCTTCTCCGTTTGTGTGGCGCTCGTGTTAATGAATAGTTGCCACTGTACAATCCTCAAGGTTGTATTGAGAGGCTATGGAGATCCGATTTCATGTTGCATCTTAATTTGTACCCTCTCTTGAAAAACTTCCGTATTTTTTTTTTCCTCCAGATCTGGCGTTTTTCCAAACGAAAAACTGACAAGAGGCGGACTAATCTTCTGGCTGTGATTGTTTTCTATTGGGTTTGTGGTGTTTTTTTTTTTTTTTTTTCCTATAGGTTCACGCTTTACTTCCAAACACTTGAATTGATTTGGTACTGCTGACAAAGGAAAGATGACTTCTACTGAAGTAAGTAAACAAAATAGTCAAAATATTCCTCTCTGATTTCTTTTTTTTAAGTGAGGTTTTATTTCTTTATGAGTAGCGACCTATTGAATGATGTACTGGTTAACTAGTCTCTTAAAATGTGGATGTAAGTATTTGTTGCATTTTCTTTCCTGAAAAAAGGGAGAGAGATACTGTGAGGCAGGTGTAAGAGGCTGGAATTAACTAGCATTTCAAGTGCTCAGATATTCCTGTGAGAGATGTAAGCTTTTAAAGCTTATTTTGGAGGGATAGATTGGAATGGCTTCTAACTAGTTCTTAAAGCTCTTCCAGGATAAATATTCTACAACCTGTTGTAGGCCAGTACGTTTCAGAAATAGCTTGGATATACCTGGTGTTGCCAGAGGACCAAAATGGAGCAGAAGAGCCTTTATCCTAGACCAGGACAACTGAGTACACGAAGGCTGTTACTTGTCTGTGTTTCTTTCGATGGTGGTACAGCCTAAAACAGTCCTTGCTTATTTATGCCCTGTTAGATGTTCCAGCGCGACGGTTTGCGTGGCTGGCTGAAGGGCTGGGCTCAGAAATCCTTCTTAGGTTGAGTTACTTTGCATCAGAAGACTGATCTCTTCATACACCTTCCAGCCTCGCTCTCTGTTATTTTTATTATTTGAAGTGCGCGGTATTGGGCATGTACTGTAAATCTATGTGCATGTAACTCTCTAGTGTGTGTGTATGCATGCACGGTGAGTTTCTGCACTGGCAGAATTACTTAGTAAGGTTCTGAATAAATGGCATCTGAAACTCATTTTGTCCTAATCGCAGTCTTGCCTCTTTCATTTTTCTCCTGTTTCCTTCCCCTCAACATTATCATTTAGGGTCCACCGCCATACTATGAAAATCATGGCTTTCGGTCAGAAAACATCTATTCTACCAGGCAGCCGGAAGGTGCTAACCCATATCCACAGTACTTCCCAACAAATGCTCCGTCAGTGCCAAGCTATGGCCCAAGGGTTGCTACCCATCAGTCAAGTAGGCCAGTAGCACGTTCATCCGGGAGAACATGTTCATCAAGTAAGTTTGGTCGGCATTTCTTCCAATTCTAGACTTGAAATAATAGGGATCTTCCCTTCCAAATCCTGTATCGAAGGTGTCTCCTCCCTGTGAATGAAGAAGTAATATCTGGCTTGGATGCTGGTGTAACTGTACAGGAACCTGGGCAATTTGGAGGAAGGGTGGTGGAATGGAGAGAAGTCTGTCTGGCAAAAAATGTCTGGTTTTAATGTTAAGGAAATAGATAGTGCTGGTGGCTAGAAATTACCTTGTTTGGAACCTAATTTCTCTTTTTCTCCTTGCTTTCATTTCAGGTGTAAAGAGAACCATAATCATTATATTATCAATTTTACTAGTCATCTGTTGTGCAGTTGCTGCTTTCTTCATCTGGTATTTTGGTAAGTTGTGTGTGGTGGTTTTTGTGGTGGTGTTTTTTTTTTTTTACTGAAAGAAAAGATGTATTAAACTTTTAAAGTTAGAAATATACATCCTTAGCTTCCATTTTATGATGAATTAAGGACAGGAAGGTCTTTGTTAACCTGTCTCCTCAAAGATGAATGAATATTGCTCCCTAATGGCTCAGTTTTGTGGTGGTCTTCATCCCCCCCCCCGGTCCCTGCTTTCCCCCCCACTCTTGGCTTGTGCTATCTTAATTTCCCTTTCAGTGAAAGCCACTTTTCAAAGAAAATGTAAAAAACCCAATCTGCTATGGTTTTTAGGATCCTCTCCTTTCTGTTCTGTGCAGAAAAGGAAAGGAAGAGAGACGGGAGTTAATTTAAAACTATTAGGATGACACTTTGTGTTCTTAGGGTATTTTTTACTCACTTGGGTTTATACAGGGTCAATGTAATCTTGTTTTAAATGTCAGAGAAAGCAAAAGGATGTAATTGGAGTAATCGCTTTCTTCCTCCTTTTCTGTTTCTAAGTGTTATGCTTTTGTCAGTGTGAAGCTGACTCCTTTTAGACAACTTAATGGTGCTTGCTTATTCAGGGGAAGCAGTGGACAAAATCCAATCAGCTGCATGAGTGACTTAATCTGACAAACAATGTAAAGGACAGAGCAATACATCTTCTGTTGTGTCAGGCTAGGTCTCCTCCCATTTCTGAGTTTAAGAGCTCTTTCCTGGTGCATTGCTCTATCAGAGTGGAATACCTCTTAAGATGTGAGTTGGCAGTAGTTGCCCAAGGCTAAGCTGATGTGGCTGTGTTGCTCTCTTCCCGCAGTAGAGAATCGTTGTTCGGGCTCCTTGATAGAGTGTGGATCTTCAGGAGAGTGCATATCACCCTCGCAGTGGTGTGATGGAGTGAGCCACTGCCCCAACGGGGAGGATGAAACCCGGTGTGGTGAGTGCCGGCAGTCAGGGTGGGGGACCTGCAGCCAATTGCAAGAGTTTTTGAGCCAGTTGCCTTGTCCAAAGCTTGCCCAAGTTACAACAGGGCCACTTTAGCTGAAGTTATCTCTAAAATGGTTCAGGATGTTTCAGTGCTTTGAAGCCTATATCTAGATATTCACTCTGTTTGCAGTCTGATTGAAAAGCTGAAACAAAATGACTGACCCAGGGGTTTGAGCTGGCTTAACTTTGAATCAGTTATTAAAATATTACCTTTTAATTTGAATGGGGTTTGTGCAAAACTGAATGTAACGTTGCTTGTGGAATGAACAGTTGTTCTCGGCTCCTTAGTAGAACTTCAAGTGATAACATAGCTCTGGTGGTCTTTTAATCAGGCTTGTCTTTTTCCACATATTTCACATTCATTGTTCTCCCAATACTTACTTTCAACTATTTCATAACTCCTTTCTGTTAGAAAGCCTTATCTGATCAGCGCTTCTAACTAAGATGCCAAGGGAAGATTTAGTGCAGAGCTGAAGGTGGAAACGTTGTCGATTTTTCCATTCCAAAGGTGTGGCATCGTGTTTCTAGCACCTGCGTTGTACCAGTGCCACTCTGGAACACTCCTGCTGTGCTCTTATTCTCCCTTTGGGAGCTTGTATTCTGCATATGCCTCACGCACTGTTAGCGCTTACTGGCATATGCTCTAAAGCTGTTCCTCTCCATTTGGTTGAGTGTTAGGTTTTTGGAGAAGCTCGTTCAATCTGTTCTTTTGCTTGAACTATTTTATATTAAATTCTTCTGCGAATAAATACATAATGGGGCATGGAATGTCAGAAGTAATCGCTCCTTATTACATTCTTGTTCTACAAGCACTTGTCTGAAAAAATTCGGTGCATTAAGGTATAGTACATCAAAATAGTAGAATAGTTTCTATTTTATTTATACTCAATATATGATATATTAAGGAATATATGGTTATGTAATTAAAAGATAAGATTGCCTGTTGCAGTCTTCCTCAGTGGTAGAATGTGAAAGAGAATTTTGAACGTAAAAACTGAAATGAAAAGATGAATACCGTCTTGCATTTTAAAATGGTGGTACTTTTAAATTGCCTTGCACAAAAGAATTAAGTCATTGTGATATTTCTGTCTACTTGATATCTACTCAGAATTTGAGTAGAAGGCAGCATTAAATTAATACCAGTTTGTAAATAAAGGAAAATATTGTGGGTAACAATACCTTTAAGTAGAGAATGAGCAGTAATATAGCGTGTGGTGTTATTGGTTCCTTTTTTTTTTTTTTTCCCCTTCTTCCTTTTCTGGCAGTTAGACTTTTTGGACCAAACTTTATCCTGGAAGTTTATTCACCTGTTAGCAAGTCCTGGTATCCTGTTTGTCAAGATGACTGGAATGACAGTTACGGGAAGATTGCATGTAAAGACATGGGCTACAGCACGTAAGTCTAACTTTCATCAAACTTGGCACACACATAGAAAGGTTAAAATTTCCCTCTTGCTGTTTTTAAGAATGCGTATCTGAAACAAAAAGCAATTGGTGCTCATGTGGAAGATCACCATAAACGTTCATGGTCCCAGAGCGCTGCCCACGTTCTCCCCACGTAACACAGAAGCCTCAGTTCTTCTGCGTTTCAAGTACCTGATGTTGCCTCTCTTTGGCACAGCTGGCAAATGCTGCCTTCTCCTGTGTGCGCAGTAATGGAGTGAATTTATTGCCCAGGCAGGCAGAGCTTCCGTGTGCCCATGTTTTGTCATGGCCCTCAGAATTATGGTCTCTGAACCAGCAGTGACCCCAGTAGTTCCAGCTCCAGCAAGACAGCCCAGCAGCAACTACGCAGAGCTGGTCCTCAGCTCGAGAGCCAGGCAGAGCAGCAGCGCTTGCTGGCCCTGTCCTTGTCCTGCAGAAATGGGGCTGTCATGACTTACTGGATCTGAACTCTACTATGCTGTGTAAAATACCAGCAAAGCCGTCTCTTTGTCATGCCCTGCTTCATGAGACTGAAGATTCCTACAGTGTATGCATATTAGATAAAAAATATGATTTTAATCTAGTAACTGTTTGATGGGAAATGGAACTTGACAAATGTTTAAAGAATCCAAGTCTCTGGCACTGTTCTACAACACTGGCATTTAATTAAAAAAAATATAATATTTTTAGTGTTCATGTCAGAAACTCTAGCTTGGCACAGTTCATTGCTTGTTTGAAAACTGAAACTACTGGGTTTCATAATAGACTTTCTGTTTTGCAGAGATACCTATTACTACAGTCAAGGAGTAGCAGCTGAAGTCAGCTTTAAAAGCTACATGAAACTGAACACAAGTGCTGGGGATATAGACTTGTATAAAAAGCTGTATAGCAGGTATCTTTGTTTAATACAAACTTTCCCTTTTATCAGGGGTCTTTGTGTGTGTTGTAAGAGGTGTAGCTTCTGCCCGTAGCGTAATGGAAGCACATCTTTCAGTGGGGATCATTAGAGGGAAAGAGATTTTGGTTTTGATCTGATTGCAGCAACTGTTCTCCCTTCTATTTAAAAACAGCTGTCACTTTTCCACCCTTCCTCTCCTTTTATAAAACAGAAGATGTCCTATCCTGTTCACTCCATGCTCTCTAGAAGGTTGCCAGGTCAAAGATATTTTTCTAAGGCTCTTGGGCCATCAACGAGAGTTTCTGTGTGGTGACAACAGCTGCCCACTCTAACACATTCACAGAACCTAGTACAGCTCTTTTTCTCAGTCACATAAACACACAGCATGCAAAATGGATCTTTCACTGTGGAAAGTGTATTTTTTTTTTTATTCTGATTAAACAACTCTGAGTTGTCTGGTTTCTAAACTGGCAGACTGCTGTACCTGAAGAATTTCTGTGGTTCTCTTGTTTGGTTCTTCTACAACTACTTCATAAATCAGCTCAACTTTTTCCTCATTCTGTTCTTTATCTTGCTCCTCAGTAGGCTTATGAAGCTTTTGTACTGGCCACTGCAGTTTTGGTGAATGAAAGAAATGGTGGAGGCCAGATGGTGCTGGTAGGGTAGCTGGAGAGAATGAAGAAAGGAGAGAACCTCAGCAGGAAGAGGAGGATGAAGGCAGGGCGCGTAGCTGGGAAGGGTGTGCAGCAACTTTGCCCACCGTGTGCTTCACTGTGTGCCTGAAATCCTGTTTGCTTTTTTTATTTCCGTTGCAGTGATTCCTGTGCATCAGGAAATGTGGTTTCTCTGCGCTGTGTAGGTAGGTGATTGTGTTTCTCAAACATCTGCTTGTTCATGCTTTGAAAGGCCCTGGGTGGGAAATCCTTTTGAATCTGTGTAAATAATTGCCATTTTTTGATGGACTGATGATTTAACTGGTTCCCAAGTTTCAAACGGTGCAGTTTAAGGAGCAGGGTAGGAGAAGAGATGAGGAGGATGTTGGGTCCCCAGTTGCTCTTGTCTTTGCTACCACCAGTTACTTTAAATGACTTGCCTGTGGTGGAGCCCTGTAGCCCTCGCCCGGCAGCCGTGGTGGGACATCTGTGGTGCATCCACTCTGCAACACGCAGCCATTGGGTGGGCAGTGTGTTCCTGGTGGTGACGACTGTCCTGAGGTGACTCCTGGCTGTTGTCTGTTTTGTTGCACAACATAAAGGAGCCTCTCTCCGTGGCTTGCCCGAGATGCGTGAATACCACACTTGAAGATGTGATGAACCACTGGTTTGTGGTGAACCGAGGGCAGCAGCTACCAAATACTCATCTTGATGTTTGCAATGTGAAGCGGGTCTAGGCTATGGGAGACCTGGGATCTTGCTGTCCAGAGCAGGGGCCTGAGCTGCAGCATGTCAAACGGCAGCAGTGCGGAGGTCGGACACAGTCTGGGTGCCCCTCTGCTAGCGAAGCCTGAGCTGCAGAAGGCATCTTCCAGACCAGCTCGCTCTTTCTTTAACTAACGCCCGTGTGTGTGTAACTGACCCCTTAGAGTGCGGCATGCCCACGAAGAACATGAACACTATGAACAGGATCGTCGGGGGCAGCGGGGCGGTGCTGGGGCAGTGGCCATGGCAGGTCAGCCTCCATGTGCAGGGCACCCACGTCTGTGGGGGCTCCATCATCACCCGGCAGTGGATAGTGACAGCGGCACACTGCGTGGAAGGGTGAGTCTCGCCCACACGGGCGCCGGAGCGACTGGGTCGCTTGTTCATCTCTCAAATAGAGATTTTTCTTGCTTCAGGCTGAAATGCACGATTTTACTTAAGTCTCCTGACTTCCTACTTTAAAACTGGATTGAATACTGTTCTCCCCACCCCCTTGAACGTACACACTAGGTACAGTATTTTGGCTATGAAGCAGGATGGTTTTCAAGTGTTAAGGGAAAATTTGCTCTGGAGGAGGCCGGCTACAGGTCATCTGTCTGGTTTCTACAGGAGGAAAATCTTATTTTACTTGTAAAGGTGGAAATTAAGTTGAATGGTGGTGTAGGGCATAGATACCCACCCAACTTCAGAGGTAAATTCAATGCACCGCACAGTACAATGCGATCATGAAGATGTTGTATTATAACTTTGAGGAAAAACAAGAAAAAATAAATCCTGAACCCTCAAATATCGCAAAACTGTACAAATGATAAATTTTAAGATGCCTGTACCATTTATTTCCTTCTATCATCATGCCACAGGGTAGTAAAGCCAAGTCAGTATTAAATGTAGATTTATACCTATCAAACAAACACTTTGTGTAGGCATCAACAAGAAAAATAGCTGTCGCTTTGTATATTTTTAACCCATGAAGGAAGGACAGTCGAGGATGTTGTGGTACCTTGTGTTCAGTGGCAGAATATGTTTAAAAGGTGGCTGCTTCTGTTAGAGGGAAAACCTACTAAAGAAAGCCATTTTAACGGTTGGTTGGCTTGGTCACAGTCTGAGGCTAAGCTAACGAAAAATAACTTTGTCCTTAACCTTGAGAAAGGAATGCAAATGTTTATTTTTATGTGACGATCTTATCCCTCCTTTGTTTTCTGATCCGAGCTCTGTAGTACGCAAAAGCTTTAGGAATGGCAACCCAGCTGTAGCTGGCACAAAACTGGTTTTCAATCTTGATTTATTTTTTTTATTATTTTATTTTATTTATTTTAATTTTTTTTGGAGAGGGAACAACTTGCAGACACTACTGCCTTGGCAGTTCTCGTGGAGAGAGTTTTAACACTTGTTGGAAGTTTTCTATTGAGCATTTGTAAACTGTGCTGGAGCACAAGAGATTACTTAAATTACAACTAGTGAACGTGCTTAACATTTAAAAAACCCCACCAAAACCCCAAACCAGCCAACCAAAAAAACCCAAACCCCAGAACTCTGGCATTTTCAAGGCAGTGAAATTCCTTCACTAGATCGTGTTTTTGCTAGTTCTGGCTTCTGCTGCCCTTGCGTGCTTTGGATAGTACGCGTGAATGATACCACTGACATGTGAGACCTCAGAAATAACTGCTCGATCCCTCAGCTGTGGAAATCAAAAGACTTCAGTGTTACAGTCTCAGACTATAATTTGCTGTGCTGAGTGACTAAGGGGATACTTAACCCATTTCAAAGATTGTTGTGGGGTTATTTTTTTTTTTTTTTAAATATATATTGGTAAATTAGACTTCAGCTTTCCCCAAGTTAGATGTCTTGCAATTTGTTTCCCTTGTTCTTCAGAAATGGTAGGCAAATGCGTGGGTGACCGAGAACACACGTGCTTTTGACTATCATTTGTGAAGACAGTTGTTTGAAGGTCATAATCAATGCCTTATTAGCAGAGAATCAAACCTTCTAAACTTTCTTTTTTCTATAGACGGCTTTCTGACCCGAACAGCTGGAGGGTTTATGCTGGGATCCTGAACCAGAATGAGATGCTTTTACGAAATGGGTACAGAGTGCAATATATAATTTCCCATCCGGATTATGATGCAGATTCTAAAGACAATGATGTTGCCCTTATGAAGTTAGAGACACAGCTGACTTTTACTGGTATGTACTCTGCTCTTCTTAAGTCAAAAATCTCATGGCAATAAGCACATCTTTTAAAACTTCTGAAGTTCATCAAGAAAGTCTTGTGGATACTTAAGGAAAGAACACACAATGTGAGTAGAGACACCTTAGAGACAGAGGCAGGGTAGAGGCAGAGACAAAGAGCACACCCTCTGATTTTTCTAAGCAGGATTTATTTAAACCCTAGCGCGTGGTGAGGGAGTTTGCGCTTATCTCAAAAACGTGCGTTTACTCCAGAATGCTCTATGGTGCTTAAGTACTGCCACTCCTGTATGTGCAGGCTCAGGAAGTAGTGGTGGAGCAACTGACTGAACCCTACACTGAGTCATGTCAGATAACAATTGGGAAAAACACTTGAACAAAACCACACACACACACACACACGCAAAAAAAACCCCCACAACACAACAAAAAAAACCCAAACCAAAAAAAGCTAAACCAAACACAACGTCAAAACCAAATGTTACAATAAGTTCCTTTCTTAAAAGTAGATGTAGGTTGTTTGTAAGCAGGTGGTAAAAACTAGCAGACAAAGCATTATTTAAACTTGACGTGCTTTGTGCGTACAGGTGCTGTCTGTGCAGGTCCTTTCTATTTCAGTGCATCAGCTTAAAGCGACCAGAAGTAATCTGGAAGGGCTCTTCTGCTGCTGAGAGTAGGGAGGTTGTCTGGTTTTGTGTTTCACACTTCTTGTATACAGGCATTGAATCCTGCTTGCATTGTGATTATTAATGCAGAGAAGTAGTTGGAAGCTCTTCTTTGTCCTGGTCAGAAGAGGTGGTGCTAGTTGTTCTAGTCAGCCTGATGAATAGAGCTAGAACCGTTAACTGTGCTTGGTCCCTGCTTTGCAGTCAAGATTAGCTGCCTGGGAAGGAAGGGGCAGCTGCTCAGCTTTCTCCCCCTGCCTGCATTACACAGTGTTGCTTATCTGCAAGGAAGGTACAGTACAGCGAAAATACGTGGTGTGTATGTATTTAAGTGGTGGTCATGCCGAGGTATTTCATACGCATTTATTTTGCATGGTGTCTGGGCATCTGGGATTACAGATGTTGCTGTGTTTCTTTTGTAGACACTGTACGGCCAGTTTGTCTGCCCAATCCGGGAGTGATGTTCCAGCCTAATGAGCAGTGCTGGATATCTGGGTGGGGAGCAGAGTACCAAGGAGGTAAAGAGTGGCTCTCGAATATTTTGGTCTTCCACAAAACCAGTCTTCCTCAGGTTTCAAATAACCATCGCATGGGCCGGTTGGGCGGTTTGAGCCAGATCTGTTGATACGCTGTTTTCTCACCCGTTTTACAGCCTCTAATATTTACACAGGGCATTCTGTCTCAAAGCAAGTTGTAATGTGTTGAATTTGGCAGACTGCAAAGTAGCCTCAAATCAGTACTGGAGGCCAGAAATATTCACAGAGGAAACAAGACTGTGCCCCTGCTGGCAGGTCCACTTCAGTGTCCGTGTGCCCTCTCCTGTACCCAGGGTAGCTGTATGCCCAGCCAGTCCTCTGGACGTGAGAAAGGGCAGGAGCCTGTCCTTTCCACCACCTCAAGCTAAAAGAGCACGACGCAAGAAAATTTGTAAGAAGTGATAAGGAAAGGGAGGGAAGGTTTCCTTCAGTAGGAGAAGGCGCTGAGCGGGGAGGAGGGTATTGGGGAAGCTGGGCCCTGAGTATGGGAATTGTTGACTGCTTGTGCTGGACCATGAAACCGTGGGGAGAACCGCCTCTTCTAGACTTCATGTGCTTTTAATAGCCCTGTAGATAACACGGTTGATTTGGGGCTGGAGTGGGCAGGTAGGTGCCGTGTTCTTTTGCTTTACGGTCCGTTGGCAGAAATGCAGGGTAACTCACTGACCTGTTGGAAGGGAGTTTTAGTGGCACAGCTGTCTCTGTGGGATGGACCATACATCTTAAGTGTCCATCCCGATGTTTCTAGTAAGTTTATTTCATTTTGAATGATGCTAGCTGCCGGGATTTGTGCTAGCAACATATGATGCATGTTCTAATTTTGTCTTTGTATGTGGTTTTGTGTCCGTTTCGATCTTAGGTAAAACATCAAATGAATTGAATTACGTTATGGTGCCCTTAATAGAACGTTCTAGGTGTAATTCCGTCTATATCTATAATGGCATGGTTTTGCCTACAATGATCTGTGCCGGATATCTAGCAGGAGGAATTGATTCCTGTCAGGTAATTATTCCTAATTAACTCCTATGATCTGATTATTTTTGTGGTCCTAGTAGGTTTTTTAATCGTCTATTAATTTCAGACAGATCCTGCACACACACAAAAATTAAAAAAATTAAACCAGTAACATTTTAGTTGGGCTTCTAGTTCCTTTTGTGGTGCATCACTTTAAAAGGCAGAGCTTTTATTTCATCTTCTGAATGGCTGCCAGTGCTGAGTTGTCGCTAAATACCCAAAGAGGGTGAGGCAGTTCTTTTTAATGCTTCGAGGATATTTTGTTTTCTGGTACTTGAGAGTGAACAAATGCCCTTCATAATCACGGCGATACCCTAGCATTATGCTTGTGAACAAGAAAGTCAATAATGTCTATTTCATTTAGTGCTTTGGGCAAACAATTTTCGTCCCTATTGCCAAGCAGTTGTTGTTTAATACTGTAATTGCCATCGCATGTTGTATGAGTGACTGCCTTAAAATGGTGGTTAGCTTTTTTGAAATCTAACCCATATTCCTGAAGTGAAACGGGTTGTGTCTTTCCTGGTGGATGGGTCACTAATAATGTGCTTGTCTTTTGTGCAGGGTGACAGTGGAGGTCCTCTAGTAACTAACAAAAGCTCTGTGTGGTGGCTGGTTGGAGATACCAGCTGGGGAACTGGCTGTGCTAGTCCCAATAGACCTGGAGTGTATGGTAATATGACTGTGTTTACAGACTGGATTTATAAAAATATGCAGGTAAAATATTTGGGTGTATTTTAATAATTTTAAATGTCCCAAATCCTGAAACTTGATTATTTTTTTTTTACAAAAATAAATACATGTGACTTCTCTGACAATGAAGCTATTCTGCCGAGAAGCATCCAAGTAATTGATAGTCTGTCAGCCTGTCAGCAGAACTTGAAACTTTGTGGTTTTTGTTTTTTAAACAGGCATACAGATGACAACGCTGTCTGACACTGCTGATCGATGTTTCTGAGAACAAGCATAAATGAAGCCATGGGTGCCTGGGATATTTATTCACTTTGCAAATGATTTTTTTTTTTCTTTTTGAATTTTCTTTTTAAAAATAACGTGAAGGATTGCACACTCGGTTCTGTGCTGGCTACAGTGACTGATCTTAATCAGTGAAGGATTATCACAATGAACGCCTTTCTTCTTGTTGTGGTGCCTGGCAGAAAGTCATTCTGTCAACTGCTTGCTGAAATGTCTCTTTTTAGTTGAGTAACTTTCACGGGATGATCAGGTACAGGCTTATAATGGCAATTTTAATCACAATTTGATTTAAGACTTTCGTAGCAGGATGGTTTGACCATTGGTTTGGTAGTGTTTTAAATTAAATGTTAAGTAATGTGAACATTGAATCTCTGAGCTGCTGGTTGGCAATGTAAGAAAAAATGAATGTTTTCGGGTATAGATGAAGGGAAGTTTTCATGCACTACAGTAGAAGCACAGAAAAAGAAATACTGTATATTCAGGTAGTTAAAAAATCCTCAGGATCGTGACACAGCAGTCATCCATGTCAGATTGTTTGAAGTGAGATCAGTCTGACAGTCTCAGTAATTAAAAGTGCTGTTCTGCCTTAAGCTGCTCTGAACCCAAAAAGGGCAAGACCTGCCGTCACTCTTGATGTAGGCTACGGAGAGGGATGCTCCGGAGCTGTGGCAGGAAGCGGTGAGTTTAGTGTTCTGATGGCGAGGTCCCTGGCTGCGCACATCCAGGTTGACTCTTGAACTCTCCCCGCTGTGAAAGGCGAAGGGCAAAGTTTTTCTGTAAGGCTGCGTTGCAAGCGATAGACCTCTGACTGCAGGCAGGCGTACGGAGACTGGATGTTTCACACAAAGAAATGCAAATCTGTTGTTTCTGCATAACCAGATGAACTACCTCATTAATAAATTTGGCTTTTAGTTCCTTTTAGAGCTCTCCTTTATGTATCTGGATGTATGTTTTTAGCAAGATGTAATTAATATCAGAGTGCCACCTCAACTAGGATTTTGAGAATAATTTATAATCATAGTACAGAGGATCAAAAAGCCATACCAAGTCACTTTTGTTAAGAAGGGTAAATCTTTTGAATTAAAATGACTCTACTAGACTTGTTTTCTCTTTTGGTACTGAAATGCAAGTATCTTGCATGTAAACACTGCACCAAATAAATACTATTTTTTTTTTTTACAAATAGTTTTCCTTAGTTGTGGTTTATGTCTGTTTGCCTGGATTTTTTTGGAAGTGGTTGCTGGATCCAGTGTCTGAAGTGCTTGTGTGATCACGCAAGAAAGTGATCCAAGAGATAGTTTTAATTCCAGTATTTCAGGTCCTTGCCCAGGGAAAGAGGGCTGGGTGGGTGTCCAGGGCTCTTGGATGTCTTTAGTGACTGGGTCTGATGAAATCAGTCTGTCTTGTGAAATTGAAATCAATAAATAAGTTAAGCCTAAAGGCAGTGGGTGGAGGGAGTTGCACCTTATTTTGTTATTACATCTCATACTGCCTGAAGCAATGTGTACTGGCCTCTCCTCTCTAGATGTGAGACAGCATGCTTTCAATAGCACATGAGCATCAAGTGTGCCTTGGAGGATACCGTGACGTAGTCAACAAGTTTAAATTACTTTCAAAATAGAAATTAAATAAAGTTGTTACGGTATCAGGCTTTTCTGTGGCTTCTGACCTGCAGCACTGTAAGTCAATAGTAGCAAACCAGTACACTGAAACTGACTGTAGTGATAAACAGGGTTCATAAAGCTGTAAGCCGTACTGGGATGAGCACTCTGCTGCCACAGAAGTCATACCTGCTGCTGTGGTTTCATGTCAGAGGGTCAAACACCCATCATTTCTAGCCTGAAGAGAAGGCTTCTCTTGTAAGCACTTTTTTAAGCTGAATGCAGTCATTACTCTTGCTACACAAAGCACAGCATTGCCAGTTAAAATAAATCCTCCATACGAAAGAAGTCATGAATGCAGCATGCAGTGTTGTATTTTGCGCTGGATTCCATTAATATGAAAGAGCTTTTGGGAGGTTATCCTAGCCCTGGGGAGGGGAAGGAGAAAGGCAACAAGCCCTATGCTGAGGCACCCTTCTAATGTTTAACATTTAATATAATATAATATAATTCCTTGTGGACATCCAAATCCTGCCCTCTAGTGAATGGCCCATCAGCCTCAAAATTTCAGGTGATGCTCCAGGAAGCCCAAAGAAAGAGTCCTTTAGGCTTTCTCTACAAATCAGAGAACTAAAAAAGTAGAAAAAGAGCCAATGGCATCCTGTGGATGTTAACTTCATCAGATGAAGTTAACTTGGAGGGTTGGCACTAGATGATCCTTGTGGTCCCTTCCAACCCAAACCATTCTATGATTCTAACATTATTTTCCCGCTAGTCTGGAACTGTTTCATACCCACTGCATGCACCCTCTGTACCTACTGGGATGCCTTAGCAGCGGCAACACCTTGCACAGTCATCTTTCAGGCAATGGCAGGAAAGAGGACAAAAAAGGCTAAAACACAAAGGGAAGTGGGGAATTGCTAGGATTGTGCAGTAAGCTTTGTCTAGGAAAGTCCGTGAGATAATTTGCTTTCTACATTTTGCAGGTTATACAGCTGAAAACCCCCATCCTCCTTTGAAAACACCCACAAAACACAACCCTTAGAGCTCTAGCTTTTTAATGATAATTTCAGTGATTGTACAGACTTCATAAAGCAAATGATTACAAATGGGATAACATTTAATCACAACTACTCCAGTGGAGCACTTTACAATAGGGCAGGTGTTTGTGTACGAATGATTACGGAAGATAAAGCAGAACTAAACACTAGAAATGAGTATTAAAGGTCTGTGCTGACACTAAATTTCTACCTGATTTTACAAACTGTTTCAATAATGCAAGAAAATAAGTAGAAAAATACTTTTGAAAAATGAAGAAATCTACAGCAAGGCGAAATCTTTCAGGTATTGAGAGGCTTTGGTGAGACGATCAACTCTTTGACTGAGGTAGGTCTTACGTTTAGCGATTTCACTGTCCTCATGAAGGAGATGGTTTAACTTGTTTTTTTCTTGCAAAAGATGCAACATTGTGGTCTGTAAGTCATCCCCGAAGTCATGAAGAGCATAAGACAGGATGATCAGAGGTATCTGGTTGGAGAGGCGTTTACTTGCTCCCTGCAAGAAGGAAAAAAAAGGGCAGAAGACTTATTTCCCGAAAAGAAATAAAAAAGGAGGGGGCTATAGGTAATCTGGTACGAACATTTTTAAAATGTTGTATTGAGTTACTGTTCAAGAAGTGAGTGCTTCTAGGAACTTAAAAATGTTTGCCAATAGTCTCCTTTGTGCCTAAAGATCTAAAATTTAAGAGTTACGGGAATGTCAGCTGTTGCTTTTTCCCACCAGTGCACTAAACCCAAGGCAGGCTGTTCCCTGCTTAGCTCTGCCAGCTATCATTGGTAAGAGTTACACAAGGACAAACCTGATGAATAGTACTTGGGAACAATTTCTGGCATCAAACTTGTCTTCTCTGAACACTACTAATCTGTTATGGTACCGGAAATCAAACAGTGATTTTTCCTAAAGGTGGTAAGTTCCTGTATTTAGATGGTGTTCTAACTACGTGGTTGTCATTTCAAGTGTAAGATGGCTTTGGAGTAAGCTTAAGGGAAAATGCCTTCAGCAATAGTGAGATTGGACTGTGCCTACATTATAGTTATTGCTGTCTTAGTGAGATAATTTTTTCCTTACCCTGACAAAGTGTCTGGCCTTAGTTATCTGTGCTAACTGAAACAGATTGACCTAGAAGAGCTTGTGGGGCCCTTTCCCTGGTGACATCTGCATGGCTTGGGGGCTTAGCTGGCACTGTTGGGTGGTGGGAGGTTCAAAACCTCCCCAGCGGTGGGAGGGAGTTGCCTCCAGCCCTCCTGGTGCCAGGTGAGCACCTACGTCTGAGAGGCTGGCTGAAGTTGAGTGGTGCTATCTTCCTTCCTTTTTGTGGCACCCAACTTAAAAACAGTGGTAGGAAGACCAGCTAGAGGCACATTTGATTTGTGAGTTCTATAGGGTTTAGGCAGCCCATTTCCAGAGAAGTCTGAGGAGTTTGTGGCTTTAGTACTTCTGGAGCTCAGTGGCTGCAAATCTTTCATGTACAAGGATGGGGCTGAGCTCAAGAAGAAAAAGACCTGAGATTTGGTGTTTAGTTTTCCTTTCTGGTTTGCAGAGGTCTAGTCAAGAGCAAGCAATTTGGCTGAGTCAGCTCAAGCACTTACTGACCCTACTTGTTCTTGTAGGCACTACTGGCCGTGGCAGGAGGGAGCTTAGGTGCTTTAAATATGGGTGTTTTTCTGCAGTCAGACTCTACCAGAATCTTGACAGTTCTGCCATGGGTGGCACAGATTGACGCATACCATTGTCGGAGGCCATGGACACTTAAGGTCTTCCATCTCATTCAAGTCCTGTGGAGACTTGCATAAGTCCCATGGGCATATGATGCCTTGGTGTTTCTTACTGCTGAACATGGGACTTAGGGCATTTACAAAAATGTATAACTAGCATCTAACACATTTGTGTTATAGCAGACAGTAGAGCGAGGCGGCAGGGAGCAGCTTACGTGTTTCTGCCTTTGTCTCCTGCTCTCCAATTTCTCTCCATCAGCCTGAGCAGCCGGAACATTGAAGTGCAGGAATTTGTCAAAACCTTGCTATTGAAATTCAAGGTGAGTTGCTACCTACCCTACTGCATTTTTAATACTAAATTTGCTGCTTTCTGAGGGAGTTTTACAAAACAAAGATCAAAAGCAAATCTTGATACTGCGTGTTCTCTTTGCTGTCTTTCTTTAATGTGATCCTTTCTGAAGACAAATGGGATGCTTTAACAGACTTAACTTCCATGGGGCTATCTGCAACACAGCATATGCACTCTGATCTCTACAGATAGACAAATCCATTGTAACTTAACGTTTTAGTCATTGTAACTTAACATTTTATGTATTGCTCCTCCTGCCACATTAGTTTAGGATCTGACTGCAAGCCACTGACACCACTTTTTGCTGCCAGCAGGAATATGCAGAGGGCCTTGAGGCTGACCTGAGCTCTCAGATGCTGTGCCAGATGCAGAAGTGCTGTACATAATGTTGTCAAGCTTGTGCAAACTAGTGCCATCTGAAAACTGTGAGACAAACTTGCTGTGGGGAAAGCAATCCTAGGACTGTTGCTTCCTTTGCTGGAGACGGGGACTTGCCATCAACTGAGTATTGATAACTTTGAGTTACAGGGCCAAGGGGTCTTCCCCATCCCATCCCTCCATGCTGGTAAGTGACTGTCCTTTCCTCCCCCTGACATCCAGCAAGAGAGCATGGTACTGGTGTGGGGCTGTGTAGGCAGCAGGAAGTCACCTTCTTCTCCATGAAAGCTGGAGGAGGGTGAGGACTCACTTGCCAGTGGTGTGTTCCCTGAGCAAGGGGCAGCCACAGCAGGGAGCCATACCAGGTTGGGAGGTAGCTACCAAGTGGTTTAGGAGCCAGCTGTCATTTTAGCAGCCACTTCTCCCCAGTGGCTGTGCTGACGCAGCCCATGAGACCAGCTTTGTCCTGGCATTTTCATCACTGGTCCGACACTCCAATTAATTTGTATAGAAACTGTGTGTGTACCTGGACAAGACACTTCTGCTCGCTACTATTCCCTGCATAGTAGTAGTATTGCATGAAAGACTCGTATTGACTACAGCGAGATCTGCATGAGGGGTATAAGCTATAGCGTTCAGGGTGCAGAACTGCTGTATAGTAGTCTGTAAACTCACATTCATATAGGCCTTCGTGCGAGAAACCATATCCTGGACAAAGAGGGGCTCTTCATTCAGAGCAGATCCCATCTGCAGCTCTTTCCCATTACTGACTTGGGTAGTCTTTTCTACATTAACAGAGTTTAAATTGTTAATGTAAAGGTCATCCTGGCAGAATACGATTCTCTCCATTTTAAACTGGGTCCGGATGAATCTTTCAGCATCTGCTGCTTGTTTCTCTCTGATGTCTTCAATTCTCATCTGGGAAAAACAAGAACAAGAATTTCTCAGACATTTGCTTCCTTTGCAAAGGTGCTGGCGCTTAGCAGTGTCCCCAGGGAACGGCAGAGTGCACACAGTGTTCAACGGTCCCTGTCTAATCCCAGATGGCTTGCGGGAATGTGGAGTAATGCTTTACGCATTCTGCTTTCTCTGTTGTGAAAAGGCAGGAAAACGTGGTGGTTTTGTCCCCTCCTTAAAGACAAGTGGGATCAGTCAAAACTTGGACTCCAGATGAAAATACAAGGTTGACAGGAATAAGCAGCAATGGCCAGGCATGAGTTCAGCCTGCAGCCTGTCCTTCGTTTTCGCACGCGTTTTGTTTGCATCTCCCTCTCGCAGTAGGCAGTGACAGCAGACACTGGTGTGAACTCCATTGCCCCTCCCGCCCTTCTCAAAAACCGCAGCCTCCTATCTGTTGTCGGCAAACCAACCCTGTCTAACCCCTCAGCACCTGCCATTTTTATTGTAGTAATCTGATGCTTTCTGGCCTTTTTGATACTTCCACCTAAAAGTCTGTGGGGACAGCAAAGTTCCCTCAGTCATCCTCAAATTCGCTTAAAATGTTTTCCTAGCATCCCTAAGACAGCATCCCGTCTTTTTTCTCATCTTCGTTGCCTACCAGAACTTCCTGCCTCTTCATCCTTCTCACCGTGTTATGCCTAAGCAGCCTCCCTAAACACCTCTGTGTTTGGCTGAAATAGCTTATTTTCGTGCTGTCTCATTGGCCTGGGAACTCAGTAGGGTTTGGCCATGCAAGTCAAATACCAAACCATCTATTTTGCTCACATTTGCCTTTGAGTTTGCTTTTAAGCAGTACTCTGTGAGTAGACTCTACTTCAATAACATTCTGTCATTTAACTCCATCACAAAACACGCAACCCCTCAAACTGTGAACACTCATCTTTTAACTCTCTCATAGTTTAGTTCCTTGTTTTATAAAAAATGTAGGCTTGCAAGAAATTCCATGGTATAAGGGTAATGCAATGGGATAGGTACTGAAGGCTAGCTGTATTTACAAACGCCATTCTGTCTTGTTCTTGTCTTATCTCAGGTTCTAGGTAGTGCCTCACCTTAACAGCTCTGTTTAGATTCTGAAAACGAACAAAATGTCTTCTAGTGAGTTCCATAAATTTCTCTTCAACCAGTCCTGTGGGAAGCAAAGACAGACAAAATAAAGTCAGGTAAGCAAGTGAGGTTTTTAAGCTACTGTAAATATGAGACTTAGGAAAACTACTGATTTTCTGTACTCATCCAGAAAGAGGTAAGCAGCTGTCCTGATGCAGGGTGCCTTTATGACCAACACAAACAAGCAGCAATTTAGATTTCTAGGTCTGAGAGTGTGAGCCATTAAAGACCTCCCGTAAGCACGTAGCACCTGAGAGACTGCCCCAAACTGAGACTTCTTTGATAAAGAATTTATGTGCTCACAGCCGTGACCAGGTGTGCCATCGCTTGGCCATGTAAGCACACCTGGATCTCACCCCCTGAGTGGCCTCCCCATACAGTGGCTCTGTACTATATACTAGCCCATATAGTACAGAGCACTGAGTCTGGCACAGACGCTGTAGCTACCTTCTAAGGCAAACACAGGAGAGAGAGGATCATGACATTCTCACAGAAGACATACGGTGTCACGCAAAGGATTGGCAAAGAAGCTGGGTTCCCAGTTCAGGTTTGTGAATGCCACTCCCCAGTCTTGGGAACACCAAGCCATTTGACTGGCACCAGGTACTTCTACTATACTATTTCTTTTTATCTTACTATAACTGTGTTTTTATTACAGTTATTTTCTAACTCCCTTTCACCAGCCACTGGGAAAAGTACTAACAAATGCTGGAGACCACATGTATAGAGATTGGAGGTTCTAGAGAAGAAGCAAGCCCCCAGGTTTAATCAGATTATTTTTCCCACTCTGAAGTATCCTGGCTGGAGCTGGCAACAGTGAGGATGTTGGCTTATCCCAGAAAAAAAATGATTAGGCATACCAGTGTCTCCCATGTGACAGCCTCATGTGGCCGATGAGACATACCGATCACGTTGTTCAGGATCTCAACGGCTGGCTCCTCCAGTGCTATGATTTGCTCTTTTACTATGTCTTCAAATGTCCTGTAATTGGTAAAGCCTGGCAACTCCCGTCCGCGATTCTGCTCTTCATATTTCCACACTTTACTGGGTACACTTTTTTTAACTGTAATATTACAATAGCATTGCTTTACTACTAAGTCACTCAATTTATAAATTTCAGATTTAAGAAGGAAGTCTATTTCTCCTCTTTGAAATACTCCTGAGAAGAACAACTACTGAGACGATCTTTGAAGCAATACTGTTACTGCAGGACTGAACTAACCCACGTTATCGCTCAGTGACTGAGCCATCTCACACACTGGATCAAGCATCTAACTGACAGCAAGCAATCCAGAAATGATGATGGGGCTCAAAAATTCTGGTTCTTCTTGGAATTGCTGTTCTCACAGCAGTGGCCTTTACCAGTCACTTCTGAGTTTTAAAAAACCCAGAACAAAACAAACGCCCAAACTCACGAAACAGTCTTATTCCAGAGAATCTACTTTTGGCTGATTTTTTATTAAGATATCACAGTCAATATTTCTTTGTTGACATTACACAAATCTGCCATCTTAAGTGAGGTATATCCCTTTGAACTGGTTTACATACTCAGGCACAGAGTATGTTTCTAAGTGTTTTGAAATGTTTTTACATTGCCCTGTTTTGGGGTCAAATTTAAGAATCATCGATCAAGGGCACATGGGGAAGTAGAAATCAAGCCATGAATGCATTCAATTCCGACATTCAGGTATATGAGTCTGTGGCTGAATAATAATTAAAACAAAGCAAAAAAACCCCAAAGCAAAGCAAAAAATACCCCCCCCCAAAAGAAAAAAAAAAGGAAAAAAAAGACAGAAGTAGATGTGGAATATCTGGTTCAGAGTCTGAAAACGTACCTATACAGTTAAGGTAGCACAAAGTGGTAACAGGGCCACAAGAACATCTATCAGCTTTTCAACAGAAAGTTCAAGGCTTCAAGTATCCAAAGTATCTGCTATTTTTAATACTTTCATTCATCAAGAAAGCGGAAGTTAAACAGAATCATCTGACAGCAAAGATGCTGCAGAAGATGCTGAGTGTACAGCAGAGTTCAGTCTGCGTGTATCACCCTACGTCTCAGATTAGAGCTGAGTTCAGTTAAGCAGTTAGCAAGGTGGGTGATGCCCTGAAAGGGGTACTTGTGGTTATTTCAGACTCAGAATTGCTTTCTCCACACCTTAAGCCAGAGCTACAGTAGAACAAAAAAGACCCAAATTCCAAAATGTTATTAATATTATCAACAGCAATAGTAATAGAATTATAAATTACTATTATTATTAATTTAGGGTTGATTTTGTTGCTGTTATTTTGAAGAATGGTTCAGAAAAATCACCAAACAATTCTGTGTCAGGGTCCACAGTCTTGATTTTGTTGCTTTGTTGGGAGAAGAGAGACATCCACTGCTCTCTCCATAGTGAGAGCATTTAATGCTAGCGGAGTCTTTGTCCCCCAGGACCAAAGCATAACTTCCTAACGCTACAACAGATGAATGCTCCTAGCTTCTTGTTTTCCACTTGCATGAAAATGATGCATTGATGATGCTGTGTCCTGATTTAAAATCAAGGGAATGGACTCAGGTCAGCTGCAAGCGCTGGTTTTGTATACTTACCCTTTGTAATACACTCTGCAAGAGTCATTTCCCACATTTGAAACTCTCTGCGGATTTTTGTAAACAGTCTGATCTCATTTCCAAATAACTGTTCCTCCCCACGCATTGTCTGAGAGATGTCTTGATTAAAGAGTTTGATCAACTGTGTAATGAATTAAAGAACAAGCAAGCAATGTAGTAAAGTGTTATTTCTTCAGACTAACTTGTATACGTTAGGTACATCTGCAGTCATTTGGTGTTAAAGCAGGGATATGGTTCATTCAATACATCCCTTCCTTACACCTTTTACGCTCTTAGCTCCTGTTTGGTTTGGTTTGTTTGTTTTTTTTTCAAAACCAGGACGGCTAGAGAAGAACGAACATCATACTATTTTTTTAAATTATTTTGGGTTTGCTTTTTTGTTTGTTTTTGTTTTCCTGTGGACTTTTAAAACCATTTGCTAAATTCTAATTGACTAGACTTGGATGAAGTCTTTGAAGGCTGGTGAGCCTCCGTCAGCACCTCTGCTGGCCTGCCGAAAGCTTACTGTGAAGGATTAGCTCCCCAAGACGAGATACTTAGATGGAGTTGCAAATCCTATTGTGATATTGGGAATGTATTTGATCTTATGAGTGCTGTAAAAAATGGAAACCCTTCCAAATGGTGGGCAGGCAGAAGTGTAAGTTTTCCCTCTTTCAGATTCTTGGTTTTCACCAATCGGCTGAGGTGTTGTTCAGTTCTCTTGTCACATAACCACAAAAACCATTGCTAGAAGGGCCCATGAGCTCCTGTGGTCTGTTATTTTTGCAGGTATGATGTATTCCTGCCACAGGTTTGTCTATGTTACTCTCAAAAGACTTCAGGGGCAAATACCACAAACTTCCTGGTGGTCCATGCCGACAGTTTGCTAACTTTAGGTGGTTTCTTTTTCTGCCACTTTCCTTGCTCTGCTCTACGACCAAACCAATATTGATACTTACCTCTGTGAGGAAAACCAGCTTCTCAGACTCTGTTGTGGGTGTGCCTCTTCTATACTTCTGTAGATCCTGTGACGTTTTTTGGAGCACCTTGCGTATTTGGTTCTCTAGGATTGGCAAAGTTTTCTGGGGTATAGACAGTAAAGAAGGACATTTAGGTAGGTTGAACATTACTGGTTTTGGAAGGAAAACAAAATCCCTCTAAGAGTGACCTACACCTGCAGATGATCTTTGCTGCTCTTAGGAGTTCAAGAGTTCTCTGTTCTTCCATCCCATGCGTGATAGTGGGATAGCATGGAAAGGCAAATAAGGCCTTCATGGAGAGAAGGCAGGGGGCTAGGATCTCCCTGAGAAATCAGGCTGGAACCCGCTGCAAGGCAGGCAGAGTACTGTAGTCTAGAAGAACATTTCACCCACAGTGAGTCAAAAACAGGGGAGTCCTCACAGGTTGTGCGACAGAGGGAGTGATGCGGGGAATGTACTGACCCTCTCCATTCCTAATAAATACCTGTTTGAACACAGCCATTCAGTTGCTTATTTTATGTAAGATTACATAAACACGTATTTTTTTTCCTCCTTCAGGCCTGAGTTTAGAGGTTCCCTGTATTTTAGCATTTTCTCTTAATGGAATAAGATGTATTACTTACAGATACATATATATAAAATTAAAACCCCAATATACTTATATTACTAAAGTAATATAAAAATTAATTAGATCTTACTTGAGATTTTGAAGACATTTTCAGTTAAATAGAAATTATTGTGTTTTAGTAAGCTCATAGCAATAATTTATCACCCAGCCAATCAACCCTCTTCACAAAAGAAAAACCAAAAACAAAAAACAAACCCACAAACCCAAAAAACCCCATGGCTGCTGTTGAAAAGGCAGGAGTTAGGAGTCACAAGTAGATGAATTGATTTGCCCATTGTCAGTCTTCAGTTTAAAGACAAATCTGAGGACAGAGCATGGGTTTCTTTACATCTAAGTCTCATTTCAACTTGTTCTCAGGTTTCCAAACTGAAGTGTAATTAAGTACTATCTGTGCATATAAAGATGCAATCAGTTCAATCCAAGGTTGAAGGGCTGAACTTATTTTTAGATAGTAAGAGATACAAACAGCTTAGTATGGCATCTCTGTTACTTACGGTAATATGTCTCACAAGTTCACTGGTGAGCCTCTCTGCCAGATTAGGGATAGTAGCTTTTCCTTCTTCCAGAAGAATGCTGCAATGAAGAGGAAAAGGTAGTTTTGGATAGACCACGCGTGCAGGGCAAGGAGGCAGCACTGATGCTCTCCTCTGTGGTCATTAGTTCTACTACAAAAATTGAATAAAGGCAGGGCCCTCTGGGCAGTGCTACTACAGATGTGACAGCAGCCCAGGACTCTCCAGGCACCGTGGCTTTTGTGCAAGAGTTGTTTGACAGCTACTGCTACTGGCTAAGCAAAGGGAAACAGAAGAATCTGAAAATAGCAATTTCTAACAGCAGATTAATGTGCTTCTGTATTATTTCTGCATGTGTGAAGTACGCTGATCCAAAACCCTTTTCACCTGCCATTCTCTACATTATCATAGAATCATAGAATCATAAAGGGTGGAAGAGACCTCAAGGATCATCCAGTCCAACCGTATGATTGATTTTCTTCCAAGTCATCTTTTGGGGAAATCTGTGCTCTCAGCACAGGCAAGTATCCTTTCTCATGCTGAGTTTCATCATGTTTTCCAGTGAATAGAAATACTTCAGTGCTTGACTTGAAGTGCTCAGATGCTTAACTTGAATTCTTTGGGACTATTCTGAACTTCTGAAGTTTACTGCAATTGTCCCAGGGTTAAGGAGAGATATATACCAAACCTGCATCCAAAATACATTTTAAAAATTTATTTGACGTGTAAAATTCTGCTGGCACTACATGGGCAAGGAGAAATAGCATGTATAATTAATATATCTTTGTAACCCTAATTAAATTAAATTAATTTAATTTGTTAAATTGATTAATTTAATTAAATCTTGCAAGTCAAGAGGAAATTTTGAAGTTACTTTTTAATATGTTTTTGATTAGGTTCTTTCTGCAAGAAGTACCTGAAATATTTGTGAGTCTCAAAGAATTTTCTCTCCTGCTCGATTGCAGCGGCCAAGGACAATTTGTTGTGGATGTCCTGCTGCCCACGACACTTCACGATCATGTAACCTTTTTTGAGGGGGATAACTTGGTTTCGTGTTATGTTAATGATAGACTCTTCTGTTCCTCTGTCCACCAGGTCAGGTTTTGTGAGGATCCCTGTGAAGTTACCCAAAGAGAAAGTTAGCTGAGTGCAGAAGTTAAAGGTGGGAGACATGCAGTAGGACACCCTGCCACCAGAGCAGGAATGTGCTCTACCGTGGTTTATCAAGCAAGTTCTCTTTGCTTTCTCTCTCTAGAAAGCTCTCAGCTCCTGGGCTTTGCACTGTAATATCTGCTCCACAGTTGTCCTCCCACCATGCTTTTTGTCTTGCAAACTTTTTTTGACAGGCAGCAGGAAAGCTTTCCTGCCATTAACTCTGAGATTTTCAATTTTCAATTATTGATAACATGAATGCCAGCAGGACTCAAAATTGAGGGATTTCTAGAGATACTGGATCATCTCAAGCTTTGTAAATAGCTTATTTAGGCTATTTTATTTTATTTTATTTTACTTTTTTTTCCTTCTTCTAGTAGCTAGTTCCCAGATCTGATGTGGAATACAGGACATCAGACCTTCATGGAAAAGATTTGCACTTCTCTTCAACTTGTAGCTTAAAAAAAAGCCTCACCTAGTGTCCTTTCTCCAGTGGGGTCCACTTCTTGAGCCATTTTCAGTGCTTCTGTTGTTGCAATATCCACATTACATGGCACCACTACCAAATTGAGTGTCTCTTTGCAGGCTATAATTCTTTTAAGTAGCATTTTGATCTGCAATGCAATGCAGCAGTAATGAAGTTCAGTCAAATCATATGTTTGCATGTAGTATGTGACCATTTCTAGCAATAAGAGCCACTGCCTGATGACATATATTGAGAACAGTATTACATGCTAAAGGATGGGATGGAAATGGGTCAGCAGAAGAATGCACCCTCTTTTTCTATATCAAGATTAATCAAAACATCTAACGTGAATGAGACCAGACTGTTTATATGTCTGTCCTGAAACATATGTAAAATTTAACCTCTCATGCATGTAATCTACCATTGTGGAAATATTAATGATATTTCATAAATAATCACATGCAAGAAAAACAAGTTCTGATGCCTAGAGTCCTGATTTCAGCAGGTATAGAATGAATTTTCTTCCTAGCAGTGGGTGTAGGGCTATATTTTGGATTTAGGATGAGAAAAACATTGGTAACACACTGATGTTTTTAGTTGTGGCCAAGCAGTCAAGGACTTTTCAGCTTCTCACACTGCCCCACCAATGGGAAGGCGGGTGGTGCCCAAGAAGCTGGGAGGGGACACAGCCAGGACAGCTGACCCAAACTGGCCAAGGGGATATTGCATACCATATGACGTCACGCTCAGTGTATAACAGGGGAAGTTGGCCAGGAGACGGATGCTCAGGAACTAGTTGATCATCAGTTCCAGGTGGTGAGCAACTGTGCTGTGCATCACTTGTTTTGTATATTTGTCATTAAACTGCTGGGTTAAACCACAACAGTAGCTCTGTTGCTGGCTCAGAAGCCCAGAATACTAACTCCAGCATCTTACAGCAAAGGATTGTGTATGAGGTAGCTTCCAGAAGTGAGCTGGTGCACAGGTTAGCATATGAGACTGAGTTTTACCTGTTCCCCAATGTCTTTTGGTTGATCCCCTACAGCCACTCTGGCAATTCCAGGAAGATCAATTAGTGTCAGATCTGGGACACTCGGGGATCGAATTTCTACGGAAATTAGTTCTCCACTAATGGCACCTCTGGTACCAGCCATGACATCCTGGGCTGCAAGGATAAAAGAGCAAGGCAATGAATATAAGCTTCAGACAATGCATCCAAGAGAAGCTGAACACAGTGACTTTGAAAAGTATCTACTACCTCTTAAGGTTCTTTTAGGTTTGACTTTTTTCAGATCCCACCACATGCCTAAATCCTTTTATGCAAAAATTTAAGGAAATTATTATGCAATATGTGGATACGTGGAGTCCTCTTGCAATGGGAATAGTACTATTTTATAGAGCATATACTCTCGTATATGCAGACAAGATACACGTAAATAAACCACAATAGAAGCAACTGGATAAGTTGCAGAAATGCTTCCGCAACATCAAGACACTTTTTAGGCATTAATCTGCTGCCTTGAAAGATGAATATGTGTTACTCTATATTCTTCCAACTTTGATAGTTATGTTGAGAGATCAAGTAATTCAACTCAGATCTTATAAGGCAATAACGTTAGAACTGTGAACAGCATAAAGGAGCAAGGAAAGCCCATAGTCATTCTCATGAGAGACTTTCAGCTCTGTAATTATCTTAATCCATTCATATCACTTGCCTTGCCAGTTTTGGAAGGATATATTGACAATACCCAAATAATATATTGAAAAACTGATGAAAAAAACATTAAGATGAATAGCAATGTTTTAGAGCTGTGCTAGTCAAGGAAATAAGGACAATCCAACTTTCACATTTATGGCAAGTGCTTACTACCTTTTGAGTGACCAAAATGTTTTCTTGCATTGCAGGAAATACCATAAAAGTAAAGTTGTGACATGGGAAGGGTAATGCTTGAGACTGTGGTCACACAAGCTCACAGAAGCTCTATATACCTTCCATAGAATCACAGACTCATAAAATCATTTAGGTTGGAAAAGACTTTTAAGATCGTACTGCCTTCTTGCAATTTTCACCAAAATAATAAGATTTCTAGTCACAGACGCCTCAAGCATTCTCTGAGCTTTTGAACTTATGACAACAACCATTTAGGGCTTTACAAGTTTACAACTCCCCAAACCAGGCAGATGGCATCCAGATGAGGACACAGTCTGAAGTTTTATTGGACATCATGGACCATCTTCACCACTGAAGCTGTAAGCAGTACAACTGTCTTGAGAGAGCTATATTATGCTACCCCACCTTCTTCTGCTCTGAATTCAGCTCTTGGTGTTACTTGTGGCTACAATCACTGTGTTAGTCTGGGGACTGCTGCTCAGCCTAAGAAAAGGGAAGGAGACCGAACAAGCCAAATTGGATGGGAGTATGTTACAGCTCACCTTCTCTTATTGCTTTCTCCACCTCAGAGGCATTCTGGAGATCTATGCTGATGTTACGGTAACAGATTTTCCCTTTCCAC
Organism: Psophia crepitans; assembly: GCA_013399095.1. NCBI lineage: Eukaryota > Metazoa > Chordata > Aves > Gruiformes > Psophiidae > Psophia > Psophia crepitans. The sequence goes on along the minus strand of VWZZ01000285.1, from coordinate 313,218 downwards.
GCCTGGGTAGCAGGTATTCTCTTCAGTTTAAGTTCCAAGGGACATCGTGTAACTATACCTGCAGCAGTTCCAAAGACAGAGGTAACTCTCTTAGCCCTTGTTATGCATGATACAGAGACTGCGTGCTATACACAGGGATACCTAATATTTCACATAGAGCCACACAAATGTTCCAGAAGACATTGCCAAAGGGCTCTCGTCTGACTTTCTGCTCAGAGTAGGACTGGCACTGGCACTAGGTGAGGTCAGCCATGGTTTTGTTCAGTCATGTCTTGTCTTGCAGACCTCCAAGGATGGAGATCCACACCTCTCTGGGTGACCTGTTCCGGTGTTGCACCTACATCCTATGAAAACCTTTTCCTCAACTCCAGCCTGAAAGACTAGATGGTATTGTCAGCTCACACAGAACTTGCAGAACTTATGTGTGTGTATACACACACACAGAGCTGAAAAGTGAATCTTCTTGAGCTGCAAACCAAGACATTGCAAAGTCTTACAATGTCCAAGGCACATGTTTGTCAGTAAAGATCTTTGCACCTTTTTTTTTGCAAAAAAAGTGTCTCTGTAAGAAAACCTTGATTAAAAAAAACAAACAACAAACCAGCAGCAAACAGCCTCAAAAGCAAATTTAAAAACTGTTCTTCCATGTGAAACCAATACTCTGTTGCACCACTCGTTGCTGGGAAATACATACTCAGACCTTGCAATCTGTCCACAGTTTGGGGCAAGTATGCTACACTGTACTCTCCTTTCTGGTTTCTCTCTCCCACCAGAACATGTGCCTTGTTGGACTTACCCTGTAGTGCCCCACCTGCACATCGATTTCTTTTACTGGACACCGGAGCTGAGAAGGCCTCTGGAGTCTCACAATTTAGATATAGTCTCAGCCATGGAGTGATCCACTCTTAGACCGAAAAAAGCTAAAAAAAAACCCCACCCCAAAACCTGTTCCACCTGATCAAAGTGAAATCCAAGCAAAAACCTGAGAAGGTGAATTCTTACCACTGCCCCTAGGAAGAGCAACACCAGATAGGGCTTCTAGGACAGAGCTTTTCCCGGAGCTCTGGTCTCCAATCACTGTGATCGCAGGCAAAGCCAGGTCTTTTTCTATTCCAAGAGCTCTCAGGCTGTCGACAAGATCAATGCAGGGTCGGATCTTTTCCTTGTATTGTTTGTACAGGGTATGTTCTGCTGCCTGCTAGAGTTAAACTTACAATGAATTTTCCATATTTTTAAAATAAGTTGTTCCCCCCCGCCCCCCCACTTTTAGGCATCTTTTCCAGTTCATCTAGTAAACCTTACACACACACTGGCATCAAGCTGTACTTCATATCACTGTGCGTTCTTGCACCTCTATGCTATATACAGGTGTCTGTAAATACCACAAAATCAGTGGAGGCTGGCTCAATGGCCATTCTTAGTAAAAATAATAAACTTTGTAAGCTATCTTGAGAAGATAAAAAGTAAAAGGAGATCTCATTACCAAGTGTGCTTTGTTGATTTTTTTAAATAACTGCAATTTTCTTCCACTCATCTACAGATGTACTGAAGTATGCGTATGCAAACGAAGACTAATCACAGTAATAAAAGAATTCAGTACAGAATAATTTATTAAATCTTTGTTTTGAAGTTTGAAGATCTAGTTTGTGTGTAGGCACCAATAGCATTCTGCCGTGGTGTCCTTAACAGGTGGCTAAAATCTTTTAGGTCATTGTGACTCTTCTTTCTTTTGCCTCATTTTAGGCTCAGGTAAGGGATGAATATGAGTAATTTATTTTAAATGACTGATTATTGTAATTTTTTGATTTTGATAGATATTGCCAGATATTAACACAGGTTTTTCATTTTCATGAAAATAAAATTAATATTTCCAGCCCTTTAGAAAAGTGGACCACTTGCTGTTAAATATACCCAGCTAAAGTGTATAAAGATCAGTTCGGTCTTTTCTCCCAGTTCATCTCTCCATGTTCCAGTCTGACTGCTGCATTTAGAAATGCAATTTTAAGAACACCAATATTTTATGGACCCTAACAGGCCAGGCACATTCATACCTGATATTTTGAAAAGAAAATTTGAAGTTTCCCACCATCACCTTTGTCTAAGAAAGCCACCTCTGAAAATATGTCTGTCAAACAGATGTAATCAAATAGAGAAGATTTTTTCTTTCAAGATGGGAAAGACAGCACACATTACTGGAGGCAGGTATTTTAAAACCTTATTGGTAACCCCTCCCCGCTGTAATCTTCATTACAATGTTTACTAGCTAGTAAATCCTAACCATTCTCAAGGAATTTCATTAACTATGACACAGACTTAAAAACGTCAAATATTTAACACAGCTTATTATTAACCTTTCTTCTACCTGAAGGTAGCAGAGCCTCAAGTAAAAAAATCCCTCAGATTTTAGGGTTTCTGTTCACCAATGAAACAGATACAAGTTGCACATGAAATTAACGGCAAAGCTGCTGCCATCCTGTTTTTTTACACCTGCCATTTTTATGCCTGTGGATTAATTGCAGGTACCTCTCTTCTTACTTACACAAGTGATTGCTTGGCCCTGATCCCAAAAGTACTCCTGTGCTTAGACGCAACAAGTGCAGATTGCCCAAAGAGCCAAGGGAATTCATTTAGGGGCACAAAGTAAGAGTAAGAGTGGGGAGGATCTATGCCCTCTTCTGGTATCTGCCTTACCGTGTCCTGTTCTTCATAATACTGCCTCTTCACCTCCTGCTCATAGTTAGGCTTTCTCTCAGTCATGTCCTCTGATGTCAGATCTTCATCTTCTGAGTCTAGTGGGAGAGGTACTGCCAAAGCTTCTAAAGATGATTGTAAGGAAAGTGATGGAAAAATATCTTTCTTCACAGCAAGTTTGTTTCTTTCAGAAGGTTTTTTGGACGCTGCGCTCTTATTATCCATGGCCTGCTGATATTTTGGCCTGTCACAGAGATTGTCCATAAGTGCTTCACCAAATAGTGATCACTGTCTGGTCCAACCACTCTTTTGTACAGCTTCTGAAATCAAACATGGGGCACTGAGTGACTCCAGCTTGCAACAGTGATCATAGAAGAGAAAATCAAACACCACTTTTATTTACTGATTCAAACCCTCAGTAGGCATCAAGTGCCACAGCTCTTTTCAAATCACTCAGATTGCTCCCCAGAGGATAGATAGACGTGAAACACTTCTCCCTACCTCTCTGAAGCTTGCTTTGTGTTTTTTAAAAAAAAGTTGCCACAGAGTAGACACGAATTTTTTTTTTTTAAATTTACACCAATTTTTGCAAAAAGCTAATATTCCTCAATAAAATATTTTGCTGAAAGGTGTTTCGAGACGCTCAATCAGTATGGCAGCTGCTGGGCATGACTGGAGAGAGTGTGCAAATGCTTAACTTGGGTCACCTGGGGCCAGGAGTACTGGTCTGTGTGTCTGCACAAGGAAGGGTGTCCTGGTTTTTGGCTAGGATAGAGTTAAATTTCACGAGGAATGGGGAGGGGACACAGACAGGATAGGCGACCAAAACCAGCCAAAGGGGTATTCCATACTATATGACATCATGCTCAATATAAAAGGGGGACTAGCTCAGGAGAAGCAGTGGCTTTGCTGGCTGAGGGTATGATTGTTGACTCAGTAAATTACATTGTGTATCACCCACTTTGAATATTTTAAGTACTGTTGATATTATTTCCCTCTCCTTTTGCTGTCCCACTAAACTGTCCTTATCCCAGCCCTTGAGTTTTACCTTTTTCTTCAGATTCTGCTCCCCATCCCGCCATCATGAGAAGGGGTGGGTGAGAGGCTGCGTGGTGCTCAGCTGCTGCCTGGGAAGAACCACGACAAGGGCATCGATGGGTGGGCTACCGGCCGTGAGAGTAGGACACACCAAGCCATAGTCTGCTATGCGGCCCACTCACCTCTCTTGCAGTAGAAACACTTGTCAGAGGCAAGTCTTAGAACTATTTTAGAAGCTCAGTATCTCAGTCCTGCCCCAACTTAAAACCCTCTCCAAAAATTAGACTTTGTGTTAGAGAAGGGAGAACTAAGAGACTTTTTATTTTCTTGTTCAGCTTTTCTTTATGTAAAAGTTTTTGGTTTTGACTCAAGCACTTGGGAAAATGAATTAGGAGAAACACATTTTTGCTTGAAATAACTTCCTGTTCTTTTAATTTTTTGATTGAATTAAGTTTACAGATTTGTTTATTTGAACAGATGTCAAAATAGGACGATCAGACACAACATTAAGTTATACTTCCAGTGTGTAAAAGAAGTTTAGAAAAAACTAAATTTATTCCACAGTTGCTATTCATTCCTTCTAATAAAGTAATACTTTTTTAATAGGTATTCCTCTCTCCTCAAAACAAAAACAAAAACAAAAACAAAAACAAGGAAGAAAAAGTTACTATAGGGACACTTTTCAGTTTTGACCAGCAGTAAAAGATGATTAAACTACTTCAATTTATTTATAGATATCTATTTTACAGTTCCTTTACCTTTCTCCACACATCCCCTTTCTTTAATATTTCAGTATGAACTTTTTTCTATTTCTAATAATGAATTATAAGATTTTTCTTCCTTAAATGAGGACTCAGTGCTTTATCTGCAACAAGCATGCATTCCCTATTCACTGGCTGCCAGATTCTTTTGTGATTTTCTATTGTTACAGGAAACAATTTACTAATAATAGTATTTCTAACAGTAATCCTTTCTATTTGCGCTCCCATTCTCTTCTTGCCTTTCAATTCAGTGGAATGAACACTTCCTATAATTTTTTAATTTAACATCAGTATTGCCCAGGAACAATTTTCTGTCCCTTTTATATTGTTATTTATATTCATTGAGCTGTGTTCAGAGTTATTCATATGCTGTTTTTAGCATAAGGCCTCTTAAACATGGATGCATTTTCTTCAGAAAGTGGTTATAAGTAAGCTTTAATTGTCTTTATAATGAACAGGTGGAAATGCAGAAATAGTGTAGTAAGGCCACCAGGGGAGGAGGAGGAAGAAAGAAGAAAGAAGGAAGAAGGAAGAAGAAGGAGAAGGAGAAGGAGAAGGAGAAGGAGAAGGAGAAGAAGAAGAAGAAGAAGAAGAAGAAGAAGAAGAAGAAGAAGAAGAAGAAGAAGAAGAAGAAGAAGAAGAAGAAGAAGAAGAAGAAGAAGAAGAAGAAGAAGAAGAAGAAGAAGAAGAAGAAGAAGAAGAAGAAGAAGAAGAAGAAGAAGAAGAAGAAGAAGAAGAAGAAGAAGAAGAAGAAGAAGAAGAAGAAGAAGAAGAAGAAGAAGAAGAAGAAGAAGAAGAAGAAGAAGAAGAAGAAGAAGAAGAAGAAGAAGAAGAAGAAGAAGAAGAAGAAGAAGAAGAAGAAGAAGAAGAAGAAGAAGAAGAAGAAGAAGAAGAAGAAGAAGAAGAAGAAGAAGAAGAAGAAGAAGAAGAAGAAGAAGAAGAAGAAGAAGAAGAAGAAGAAGAAGAAGAAGAAGAAGAAGAAGAAGAAGAAGAAGAAGAAGAAGAAGAAGAAGAAGAAGAAGAAGAAGAAGAAGAAGAAGAAGAAGAAGAAGAAGAAGAAGAAGAAGAAGAAGAAGAAGAAGAAGAAGAAGAAGAAGAAGAAGAAGAAGAAGAAGAAGAAGAAGAAGAAGAAGAAGAAGAAGAAGAAGAAGAAGAAGAAGAAGAAGAAGAAGAAGAAGAAGAAGAAGAAGAAGAAGAAGAAGAAGAAGAAGAAGAAGAAGAAGAAGAAGAAGAAGAAGAAGAAGAAGAAAAGAAGAAGAAGAAGAAGAATAACTGAGACTTAAAGAATCTGACAAAAAAAAAGCAACAACTTTGAAATGATTTAGTGCAAGAGCTGTATCTTACCACATACCTGGAATTTTTTTTAGCTACGTCTACAGTGCAGACCACTGCGTACACACAGATATCCAGGCTAACAAAGATGCCTACAGTAAGTAAATCAGCATGCATGGATTTCTGCGGCTACCCAACTGTTCTCCACCTGGAACCAAAAAAGGTTCGACTGGTGGAACCCTTCACTGTGCCATGCAGGCATAGTGATTTCTTTGTGTACTGAGCCTTGACAACATCGGATGAAAGAAAAAGAGAAGGAGAGGAAAACAAGACCTGCAATTTTAAAGTGCCTTTTTGAAACTGGCCAGAATCCACATGAGAAATGTGACACCTGGATGATGTGCTGATACTGAAAGTCTGACAACACCCCCCCACACCCCCAAGAGCTGCTCCTACCTCTGTTATCGTGTCAACATTGATTTCCTAAAACCTTACCTTTAGACATTTGCCTGCCTGAGTGTTGGCAACCTCCCTTGGCACAGCACGAAGCACCGCGCTACACAACCACATCCGCATGAAGCACCAACCTGCTGATGGTCCTGAAGCTGGTTGCCTCATTTTCCTCTAGTGATCCTGGCTTTGCATCTTGAGGGGTAATAACAAAATCTGCTATCAAACCCAAAGTGCAAAGCTGCAGCACTGGACCCACACAGCTCTTGCATTTATTCACTCTGTGTCCAGCCAGGGGAGTGCACAGACTTCTGCCTGACATATCCTGTGACTTCAGCATGTTTGGGTAAACTAAATCTCTGGGTTGTACGCTTATTAATTCTAGCTGTCTTCTCAGAAAAAAATGAAGCAACGCAAGGCTTATGATGAATACTGCCAACTAGACTGTGCTGCTGAACACTGCCCCCACACAGTACATACTATAAAAACCATGTTCCAATTTAAAGGCTGTCTCAGTTATCTCCCTTTAAAGAGGAAACAATACTAATGTCTTTTCTTTTTCCCCACTCCAGAAAACAACTAATCCTAGTCCTGGTAACCTTGTTTAACCACACTTACTTTAGATGCTTGCAGCCTTCTCACATGCCACTATTCCAAGGAATGACAATAACAATCTAAAATTGCATGACTTTTTAGAAGAAGGAAAAGAGAAACTTCTACCTGTGTGGTGTCCCGTAGCAAGGAGAAGCAGTAAGAACTTTTCAAGTTCTGGTGCTTTTTTATTCACAGACTCCACCTACACACTGTGACAAGAACCAGGAGAAATGAAACAAATTCTGAAATGAAATGGGACTTGCTTCACGATACTCTAGAAAGAATAATGCATGGTTTTTTGTGGGTTTTTTTTCCCTTTCACTTCCTTATACGCCAGCCAACTTTTCTCCAGTTGTTTAGCAGGAGTCAGAAACGAAACTCCTCATGAGCACAGCTGATCGCCTCCTTGCTTGGCTGTACTGCACGGTGGGGCGACAGGGGCAAACGACAGAGCTACTTGGAAAGATTGCTCATGAGTAACAACCTACCTTTCCTCCCCCAAAACGTCAGCTCACTGAGCCAGCTTCTTTGCATGTGGAGTGAAACCAGCTGGGTCCAGAGGAGACGACAAGGCCAAGTGCAAGGTCCTATACATGGGTCGGCACAAACCCAAGCACAAATACAGGCTGGGCGGAGAATGGGCTGACAGCAGCCCTGAGGAGAAGGACTTGGGGACGCTGGTTGATGAAAAGCTCAACACAAGCCGGCAGTGTGCGCTGGCAGCCCAGAAAGCCAACCGTGTCCTGGGCTGCATCAAAGCCAGTGTGGCCAGCAGGGCGAGGGAGGGGATTCTCCCCCTCTACTCCGCTCTTGTGAGACCCCACCTGCAGTACTGCGTCCAGCTCTGGGGTCCTCAGTACAGGAAAGACATGGAGCTGCTGGAGCAAGTCCAGAGTTGGGCCACAAAGCTGATCAGAGGGCTGGAGCACCTCTCCTATGAGGACAGGCTGAGGGAGTTGGGCTTGTTCAGCCTGGAGAAGAGAAGGCTCTGGGGAGACCTAATTTTGGCCTTCCAGTACCTGAAGAGACCTACAAGAAAGCTGGAGAGGGGCTGTTTATCAGGGAGTGCAGTGACAGGACAAGGGGGAATGGGTTTAAACTAAAAGAGGGGAGATTTAGATGAGATGTTAGGAAGAAATTCTTCCCTGTGAGGATGGAGAGGCACTGGAACAGGTTGCCCAGAGAAGCTGTGGCTGCCCCCTCCCTGGCAGTGTTCAAGGCCAGGCTGGATGGGGCTTTGGGCAACCTGGTCTAGTGGAGGGTGTCCCTGCCCATGGCAGGGGGTTGGAACTAGACGGTCTTTAATGTCCCTTCCAACCCAAACTATTCTGTTATTTTATGATTCTGTGAGATCAGGCAACTGCTGTGCTCCACTTCCACTGCGGCTGCCCACTGGTCATGCTGGCCCCTTGCCATCCAGGGGACCTTCTCAGCCTCCTCATCACTTCATGCAAAAAGCAAGTGGATGAGGGCCTCCTCTGCAGTAGAGGGAGTATTTTTTCCACCTCAGGGCAAGACTGTCCAACCCAGCCAGGGTGGCAAGCCATGCAACCGCTCACCTGGGCTGTGCCTTTGCTGTCGGAGGCTGCAGGACACAGCTGAGGTTGCTGAACATGGGTGACAAGCAAGCAAAGTGCCACACAGTGTGATTTATCAGTGCTATGTGCTGCTTCAGGGCAGTTGAGGTCTCAAGCTATTTCTCAGGTTCTTGCACAGTTTTCTTGATATTACTGGGTCAGGATGCTCCCTCTTCTGTTTTTGCTCTCCTGCCCTCATTTTTTGGTGTTTTTTGTAGGCTCTAAGCTGTTAAGCAAAATCAGCTTGCTTGGTACAGTCAGGAGATTTGCAAGTTTGACCCAAGATCAGCCCTTATTTCTCACTCTGGTTTTGACTGCTGCCTCCATCAGCTGCGCTCAGTTCCTGACAGGTTTGATGGGTTTCAAACTACCTTACTCAACCGTACTCTGACCAAACAGCAGTCACAGCAGTCATTACTCAGCCCTTCTTCCTACTTTCTTGCCTGGCAGTCACTTGGAGGGCTTGTCTCTGAGCTCTGGCTGCAGGTACGTGGCAGGGAGTGACGCAGAGCCAGCACTGCCCAGGCAAGCACCACAGCTCGGCATGGGTGGTGGCAGTGGCAGGAGCTGCAAGCTCTCCTGGCCTCCTCCACCATCCCTCTTCTTGCAGTCAAGTGTATAGGAGACCTACCTGTGTGGGAATGGGCTTCTAAGTCACACTACTGACTAGTTAATTAATTGTTGGATGTGCCTGTGGTTTTGGGATAGTGGGTTTTGCTTAATCACAAGACTATGTTTCAAAGAAAAAGAGAAGCTCTGGGCAATATCATCTTGCTGTGAAGGAAGAACTTGAGGTTCTCCTTTCTCCAGGTTTTGGCTGTCTTTTTTTCTCCTGAGTCAGCAAAATAAAATCTTTACCTTATTACTGGGAAATGTTTTAGAGTAATGCATTGAAAACAGGTTTCACATTTATGTAATGATTTATAACAGCATGTTTCGCTGGCAATACAATTCTACAGATTAAGATAACACAATAAAGCACGCTTAAAAATAAAGTAGAATTTCATTCAAATCTCAAAAGTGTGGAGTGTGCTTTGAAATAATTTTAATGAACAGAAAAATGGGACATGATGCAAAAGATGAAAGACCAAGCATTTGTCAAAGAAAATTTGCATTATGTTTTAAAAAAGGAATACAAATATGTAATGTAAACGCACTAGTTGGCAGGATTATTATGTCTCGTAATCCATTAGGCAAAAAAAGTTTTTCCTCATGTTCAGATGGAACTTTCTGCACTCCAATTTGTGCCCAGTGTCCCTTGTCCTGTCACTGGGCACCACTGAAAAGAGTCTGTCTGAAGCTGTTAAGAAAAACACTGCTAAAAAACCAAGCCAAAAATCCCTACAAAAGCAATCCCAAAATAAATAAATAAAAGTTGCACAAACAAGCCAGAATTAAACCAACACCAGCAGTAAAGAAACAAATCCTACAAACAACTACTAGGAAAAAGACACACACCCCCCCAAAAAAAAATAAATCACACACAACAAAACATCCTGCCAAAATAAAAGAATTAACCCCAAGAAACAGAAGTTATTAAAAAAGATAAGGGGAAAGAGGAAAAATAAAGAAAAATATCCAAACTGGTCTAAAACAAAAAGGAAAACCAAATTCTTAAACTGCTTAAAAATTGCTTGACTCGGGAAGTTAAACATACATGGGTGAGGGAAGGGCTCTCATTTCACATCTCTCTCCTTCTGCTGTCTCTTGAGCTCCAACCATGCAGAAGCTGGGTAGAGCAAGCAATAATGGTGCTTTTATATGAAAAAGAACAGTTGACTGGGACGTAATTTCAGTGTAGCACACAGCTAGCAGGAAAGTGAGGGCTTTCATCTCACAAACCCACTCAGTAGCTGCCTTAAAACTGCGTAGCTGCCTGCATTCTGCTGCTGCAGGAGCAGAGTTCTGGTGGTTGCAGATGAGTTGGTTGTGCATCCACAGCAAGGGCCACTTCAGCACGGCACAGATGTGTGCTTGTCGTGGTTTACCCGCGGCTGGCAGCTGAGCCCCACGGAACGCTCACTCAGTCCACACCGGTGGGGTGGGAGAGAGAATCAGAAGAGTGAAAGTGAGAAAACTTGTGGGTTGAGATAAGAAGAGTTTAATAGATGAAGCAAAAGCCACACACGCAAGCAAAGCAGAACAAGGAATTCATTCCCCACTTCCCACAGCAGGCAGGTGTTCAGCCATCCCCAGGGCAGCAGGGCTCCGTCACGCTTGGGAAGACAGACATCACTCCGAACATCCATCCCCCTTCCTTCTCCCCCCAGCTTTACATGCTGAGCATGATGCCGTATGGCATGGACTGTCCCCTTGGTCAGCTGGGGCGAGCTGTCCCAGCTGTGTCCCCTCCCAGCTCCCTGTGCACCCCCAGCCTCTCGCTGGTGGGGGTGGGGTGAGCAGCAGAAAGGCCTTGGCTCTGTGTAAGCGCTGCTCAGCAGGAACAAAAACATCCCTGTGTTACCAACACTGTTTCCAGCACAAATCCAAAACACAGCCCCGTACCAGCTGCTGTGAACAACATTAACTCTATCGCAGCCAAAGCCAGCAGAGTGCTGTCAAGGCAGAAGGGTCTGTCTTGGGGGTTTAGCTTCCGATGTGGCCCTTGTCTGAGCAGTGTCAGCCTAGAGTAGAAAATTCCATCATTCCCCAGCTGGGTGATGTGAGCAATGACTGGAAGTTGTACATTCAAAATCTTTGGAATTAATATCAAACATATAAAAACTTATTTTAGGGTGTGTAAATTTCTTCAAAGAGGGGGACCGTCTCCTCAATTTATAGAAGGCAGTGTGGCTAAGCATTGATACTGTGTTATATAGAGTATTAAACCTCTTTGTTCAAGGGATATTGAAATCTGTTAATGATTGTCATGATGATGGTTTCTGAACAGTTGGCAGGAGAGAAAGAACCTGACATCTGGATATTTACAAGGTGATATTTTTCCCTAATCTTTTTTCTACTTTCTGGCTTCTGTCAATGAGAAAGGAATAAAAGACCATTATCTGTTACAGATAAGGCAAATAAAGTCAGTTCCTTACAACTGTTTAGCACTCTAGTGTTACAGTTTGGGTGGGTGAGGGAGGCTGAAGCCTAAAATACTGCATGTCATGTATATGATTGCCCGTGAACTGTTTAGGTGGAACCAGCTTTGCGTGTGCTTACTCCACTTCTGTTCCTTTAATCTTGTTACATTAAAAATTATGGAGTTGAGTTCCTCAATTCTTGTTAATTAGCACTTTCAGCAGGAAACTAAATGGTAGCAGAGAATCTGGCACAGTAGGTTGGGAAATTTTTATTGCACCCCTTGAGACGAATTAAACACACTTTTGTGCTTAAACACAAAAAGATTTATTGAACGATGTGTTGGGCAGCAGTTCTACAAGGGCTATCCAAAGATGTGGCACAGGCCGATCCCTTATACACGCACCTGGTACCTATCACGTGCGTGTCGGCATGGACACCTCAGCCCCATGGTCCATACCCCAGCACCAGCTCTGCTGCCCACGGGTGGCCTCTGGGCACTCCCGTTCTACCATTGCTACAATGGTGCTGCGGCATTTCTCATCACCCAGGGGAACTTCACCCCGTTACAGGGAGCAGTCCCTGCTTCCAGCCAGGGGTAAGCCCTTCTTGCTCTGCGTGCCAGGTCATTCTTTGGTCACAAATGACCATTGCTGGGCAGTTACAATTTGAATTTCTCCTTCCATGGCATACTAGCAGAACAGGTTATGAACTAAGTCAATGCTGTTTCTTTGTTATGAGGTATGCCTGTAGCTCAAGCTGTTTGAGTTTCACTCCAGTAAAACAAACAGAGGTGTGGACCACCGTGCAGTGGACTGGGAAAGAAGGAGAATGCTTTCACCACATCTTGGGAATAAACACAGGGACAACAGCATAAGGAAATCTGCAGGGCCAGTTTCAGATTCGGTTGCATCCATTGTGTTTTAAAAATGTTCAAGTACTTCAGAAACAGACTTTTTATAAGGGACAACATGATTCCTGACTGACATACTTATGTATGTTTCACTGATGGTTTATGGAACAATACCTTACCTTGTAAATCTCTAAATGTAAATTCCTCTGTGGGAAATCCCTGGGATATTACACATTTGTCTCAGCAGCATTAGAAAATGACTGTTACAGTGATAAACAAGGAGTCTCTTACGCTCTGCTGAGCAGGGTGAGGAAGCCTCTCTCAGTACTACTACATCCCTAACAGAGCTAGAGTCAGCACCGACAGCTAAGGGATGTGTTGCATCTCAGCCAAGGTGCCCTGCAGGAAAAATTCTTGGAAATTATAACATAGAAAACCCTTGAGCCCTTGGTTTTAGCACAGTGCTAGAGAAGTGTTGAGAGAACACCAACAAAATAAACCCTCCCTTTTTTGTCCATGGGTTTGTTAGCCAAAGGAGCGCAGCAGGGCATACAGTGTGTTGCTGGGCTGGGCTCCCATCTCAGGGGAATGTTACACTTTGATCCAAAACATGATCATGTGGGGAGCAGCAGGGAAATTTTCCTTCACTTCTCTGTTGAAGTACCCTGGGTGTTGGGGGAAGTGCAGTCTCACAGAACAAGGTTCTTCTGCATCAAAGTCCTGCTAGTCCTGATCCCCTCCTCCAGAGATGGTTCTCAGCAGCACTGGTTGGAGCTGTACATGGACATGGGTTTTGTGACAGGGAAGCCCACTGGGACCTCAACTTTTTGTGCTCCTGGTCCATTTCTCAGAAATGACATGAAACAGGACCCCAGGACCCTAGAGAAGAGGGATGAAAAAGCCCTCACAGTTTGTTCATATGAGCCATCGGAGGTGGGACTGTCAGTAAGGCAGAAGAGATCATGCTAAAGCAGTTGCTGAGTATGTGTAGAGGTGCCTTCAGGTCAGCACTGTAGTCACTGAATTGAACAGGGATGTGTGGAGCCCTGGTAAATTTTGAGGTCCAGACACTTTACATGTCTCTCAAAATCATTACTAGTTTATTTGTGCAGAAGCAGCTTTGAGTCTACAGGACTTTTCAGCTGCTGCAATCACCACACATGCCTGACCGAGTCTTTGCAACACTCTTGTGATGACTTGAGAACCGTTTAGTTTGTGTACACCATAAAAAAAAGCTACCTCAGAGAGTAGCTTAGGAGGAACTCCTCATTCAGCACAGGTATGACCCCTGCAAGAGGTCCTTTCTTCTGCAACAGTGAGCCTTTCAACATGCTCAAAAGATCAATAAATTAGCCCTAAATTTAGATCAAACGTGTGCAGTGCTCAGAGAAGTGGCCTTCAGAAAAAGCCCTGTGGCTTAACCCTTTTCTGCCCCAGCTGGAGGCACGTGCTGTTTCCACACATTTGAGCCAACACCTCTTTGCACTGTGCATTGAATATCCCAATCTTCTTCTATATGATATACTGGAGTGTATAGTGTAGACATGATAAAAGGGTCTGAGAAGTTGTCTCTTGCAGCTCCTAGCTGGTAGTACAAGAGGCACAAATTTCCACTTGTGCTGGGTCACCAGGGAGAAAGTATACTGCAGCCAGGTGCTGGAGCACTGTTCAAACTCTTGTTTATGGGAAAAAAGGAAGCACAGCTTATATATACATATATATAATTACATATATATAAAGCCATCCATTTATTGTTAGTATAATGGTAATTTTAGTGGGCTAACTGAAGAATCATTATTACATGATCTCACTATTACAGAGAAACGAACAATAACGCAGGTAGTGTGCTTATATATAGAAAAAGTCACAATAACAGCAATAATCCAATTAAAATTGTAATGAACACTTCTTAGCTCACTTTTCCCCTGCTCTGCTGGGTCCTGAGGTCAGCGGTTTCATACTGGTGGTGGTGGTGCTGGGATATTACAGTGAATTGTCAGCACCTGGAGTCCATCACTGAGAGGAATCCAGTGTTCGTATTGATGGTTTTTCTTCTTTCTTTTCTCCCCACCTCCCTCCACCTCAGGCCACATATATATGTTTGCTAACACCTATTCACACCTTACTCTTTCTTCACTTGTCTGCAGTTCCAGGTTACATCTGAATTTAGTATATAGAGTGCAATGTGCATGTTAGATACTGTTTCCTTCCTCTCTTTGCTCCCCCTAAAACCAGTTGTGTCCAGCTCCAGGTCTGCAGGTTGGTGGGGGTATTTTTTGTGTGTATTTTGGTGTGGGTTTTTTGTTTGTTTGGTTGGTTGGTTGGTTTTGCTTTTTTTTAACTGACCATTAGTGAGTTGGCTGGGGAACACATTCTTGCTTGCCACCTCTGCTACGAGGCCGGGCATGTGCAGCACAGGGTACAGCTGGTGGTGGTAGTGGTTATAAACTGTGGGATTCTCAGCACTTTTTGTTAAAACTTTGACTATTTGCGGGTAACCGGGAAAAAAATAATTACTGTGTTAATCAGAGCACAGCGAAACGTGAAGAACTGTAGGAAATACCAGGAAAGCTGAAGACATAAAATAAAATGCCATAGCCTTTAGTAAACAGCACAAGCAGGATCTCAGAGGATCTAGGTAAATCTTACCTTTTATATCACTGTACCATTTCCTGCAGCGGATGATAATCAGGGCTAACACTTGTATGAGCTGGGGCAACAGCGCTTCTCTATGCTTAAATGCTTTTTTTAGATGGAGTAATATTAGGGTTGGTGTGTTTCAAATTTTTCCTTATTTTAAAATGACAAAACTTATAGACATAACAAGAAAACAAGAGGAAAGGACTAAAATTATGATCAATAAATGATTCAAACCAGAAGAGATTGTTTACTGCTAGGACAATGCTTACCAAGAACTAGTGAAATAAATGAGGGAAAAGCCTGCTATTTTTTGTGTTCTCAAGAACCATGCTTCTCCAGGACTGATTAAGGCTCAAGTTCTTTGGTAAACTGCAGAGCTAATTGAGCGGTGCTGTGGTAAGTGCTATTGCTGGGAGCTTGGCTGTGCTGCAACGCCAGAAAGCCATTAGCAGATGAGTAAATTCAGTGGCTGACTGGAAACCAACTTTGGCAGCAGCTGACCTGGAGCAGCGTGAGGTTCAGCATTGCCTACGTTGGTCTGCCAAGGTCCATATCACTATGGCTGGTTCCTATGACCTACCCAAATCGGCTACCTGAAAGCTGAAACTAAATGGATAGCAGTATTATATCTCTCCACTACATGGCTTGAGAAGTCTAAGTGACACTAATTTGTGAATTGTAGAGTCCCTTTTATTTTATGCCCCTCTCCTTTTACATGAAAATTATTGTGTTTCTAGATTCCCTTCTCAAGGAAATTACTGAGTCCCCAGGAGAGCAGGCAATAATTTACTGCAGAAGTGACTTACCCTTAGGCCTGAAGGTTTCTTGTGGAAGGACCAAATCCATCCAAGCTGCCTTGTGCCTGCAGTGGGAAGGAATACCTCACATGAACGTGGAGGAGGTGAGGATGGAGAAGGGGTGGTCTTTTTCTTCCATTTTTGTTAGAATGGGTATTTTCAGTCAAAAGACTTCTGATTTGGGACTGCTGAGCTCCTGTTCATCTGCTGCTAGTAGTGCTTGCTTAGCTGGTGAGTGGCTGTGTGGCAAGCAGAGACTTCAGCAATTAACTAAACAGCCAGAGATATGGGTGGCTGTGATGGACACAAGTCTCACAGAAAGCAGAGCTTTGCTCCTGGGCTCCAGTTATATCCTGTAAGTTATCAGAAGGAAAATCAGAAAGTAGCTGTACATGGTGTTTTCTGCTCTGACTGCAAAACCCGGAGATACGCAAGGTCTAATTCTTCCACTTCTAATCCTTGCAGGCAATAACATCTGATCAGGTAGCACAATGCTATTCACTGATCCAGGATGGGAGCAAAATTGGAATTTATAGTCAGATGTGACCTCAAAGCACTAATAACCCTTTGGAAAGTCTTACTTCAAGACCCCATTCCTCTTTTCCAAGTCCAGGTTGTCATAGACCTCCTGGTCTGGGGGAGAAGGTAGAAGTTCAGTCTCATTCTCAAGAACTTTGGTAGCGAATGCCCAGGAGATAGAAAACAGCTATAAAAAGCATAACCACACAAGATTTACCTCAGAAGTACAAGGTTGAAATGTGTATTGCTTTTGGCTGAAACATAACTATTAAAAAAGAATTTATTTATTTTTAATGAAGCCTGCAATGGAGACTGGGCCAGCCTAAAGCATCTATCTATATGCTGTCATCTTTGGAAGGGGGAAAAAGTCATCATAGAGCTGCTAGTGTAAAGTTAGTATTTGAAGGGGGAGACTCTACATTTTCTTTGCTGCTGAAAATCACCCCTGGAAAGAAAAAAAGCCAACACAAAAAAACATCAGAGAAGTGAAATTGAAACTTCAGAGTTCCAGGAAATGAAGAGTTGCCATTGCTCAAACATTATTGAAACCCCCCATCTTAATCCCCGGAATTCTAGCCATTGCTCAGCATTTCACTTGAAGCTGAGATCAAAGATATGACACTCTCAGTACTTCCCACCAGGCATTATGTGTAAGCAAAAGCATCAGCTTCCCTTTGCTCTTCTGCGTGGATTGCAGTCAGTGGGAGTTCTGCTTTAAGCACAGCCTGCCTGCAAAAGGGCATCTTCCACTGAAGAACTTTTCCTTTCTTGTATTTTTCTTTTAAATATAGTGGAAACGTCTCACTTTGAGGTAGATAATACTACATAAAGAACCTAAAGAAACAGTTTTCACTGAGAAACTGAAAATGTTACCTATTATTTGATCAATATTTCCTACTGCTGCCATCAAATGGGATCCAGGGATTTTTAAGAGACATGCCAAGACCCTGAAATGCGTCTCATTCTTTTAAACTGAGAGATAAAAAAGGGTCTCTGTCCAGGTACTTCATTTTTTATGGAATTGGTTGTCATGTTCACACTGGAGAGAAGAAGTGGGAATGATAGCTACTTTTTCTAATTGCATCTATCTGAAATGTCTACCTAAACGGTCAGGGGTAAGAGGGACTTTCTCGTGAGGAATGCCGACCAGCAGGCTGGTGCTGGCGAGGCTATTTGAAGTGGGAGCCTGCCACTGCCAAAGCTCAGGAAAGGAAGGTCTGGCACATTAAGAGGTGAAGCTACTCGCTTCACTCCTGGCCGCAAGTGAAAGGAAGGGTGATCGTGTCTGTGACTTCCAGTGTCTGCCCAGGACAGGTAACCACAGAGATGTCGCAGAGATACAGAGGATCTGGAAAGACATTGGTGCCACCTGCTGTGCTGTTTTGCGTTTGAATACACAAACCCAAGCCCTGAGTGATGCTGCTGCCCAAAGCTCACGTTTTCCCATGGGATTTGCCTACTGGGGTTTAGAAAAAGCCAAATTGCTCTTCAGGTGTTAACCTCATTTCATGGTGGTGGCCCCACACACACTGTACTAATGACCCAGAAGTATTTCACAAGGTGTTGTGAAGACCACAGCACCTCCCTGGCCCAGGAGATCACGGCACATTGCTTCCTACCCGCTGCTTGTGGTTGGCAGCATCACCTGGCATCGACAGCACTGACCGCCCCCACTCAAGTTTGCCGGTGGTCTAGAGCACATGACAGAGAAGGTGAGGAAGGAGGTGTGCATGGCCTCACCCCCAAATAAAATTACATGTTTAACTTGCTCGTCTTTTCATTATTTTTAAATCCAAAGCTATTTAACATTTCCTCAGGTTAATTTTTCAGAATTACAGGTCTGTAAAAAAAACTTTTCACTCCTACTTAGAAGGCACTTCATTTAAAAGTGCTCAAACTGTGTGTGCAAAGCCAAAATCCCACTCTCTGTAAGATTGCTTCTGTTCTGAAAAGTAATTGAAAGAGTGTCACCGTTTTTGCTCAAGGGACCACTTTTCCGTGACTTCTTGAGATTAGAGAGTTATCAAAGCCCTTGAGGCCCCTCTGCCTACCATATTTAAACACTGCGGCATGAGCAAAGGAAACCAAAGCTGATGGTAGCTACTCAGCACTGCACATTAACTAACACTCTTGTCTAGATGACTCAACTGTATCTCTGAGAAAGCGAAAACACAATGGCGTTAAAGAACATTTTTTCAGGGACTTGTGCTGTGAAAGGTTCTCAGCTGTTTGGTCTGTGATTCAGATTACATCAGCGCACCTTTTACTATTGACCAACTGTAAGGAATGGAGTACTTGCACAGAGTGTGAGGAATGGAGTAAATGTAAAGAATGTAAAGAATGGAGTACTTAGAGTACTTGCACACTTCACGGTAACTGCTAAACAGAAATTGATGTAAAACTTGATTGTAATTGATGTAAGATTAATTGTGGCCTGGAGTAGAAGGCAATGACTGTCTCGGAGCTTGGCACTCTGAGGGCTGCTGGGTGTTAGTACTCAATTATGTTATTTTTATAATTCAGGCATGTAACAAAGGGCGATCACAATGTAAAGAAATAAATGTTCTGCCAGTAACATGAAAACTGCCTGAATAAATTATTGGCAACATGAAGCTGACCACCTAAGAAAATACAGATACACAAGCCATACATCTTGGCATTGATCTGGATGAGAGGAATGCTTTGTCCAAAGTACAGGAGAGGTCTGATCTTGCTGCAATGGTATACCAACCCTAGGAAGCATGTCCAAGGCACCTGGAACCCACTGCTTCAAACCTCCCAAGGAATAAGCACTTAACTATCCTCACAGAAGCTCAGTCCCACCACAGGCCCGCACAGAAGCTAGATGTCTAGGAAAGCTCTCCTCTCTTGCTGAAGCATGTGTAAGGAACAGCAGCAGATGCAGACAAGTTTTCATAACTGAGAAGTAGCCTGCAACTGCTAGCAAGCATTGTGTCTCCTGTCCAAATCCCCAGGTTACAAGAACGAGGCCAAGTTCAGCATGTGTTACAACAGTTCATGTGCATTTCCTATTAGATGTGTAAAACACCACCCTATACAACTTGCAGGATGAACAAGCGAAAAGAACAAAAGAAGAATGACTTAGATGTGGAAAAATATTAAAACAGCTATTTAAGTACTCAATTCATAACCACCTCATCAGTAGCAAGGTGATAAGGAGCAACCATTGAGAGTCTGCCAAACTGAAATTGAGTCAAACTAATTTAGCTGCTTTCTTTGGCAGCATCCCTAGGCTATGGAGCCGCTCACAAACTGGTAGCAGGAAACTTTAGGGAGTGATGGGCCACGTGATACCTGAAAGCTGCTGGGGACACAGCAGTGACTACAAGGAGGCAGTGGCAGCTGCAAGAAAGGTAGAGATTTGGGGCACTGCTGCAAGGGCTTCAACCAGCCAAGATGGAGAGCAAGGAGAGACTGAATCTCTGGCTGTTGGCAGCCATCCCTCTCAGGTCACCACTTCTGATGGCCTCCTGCACAAAGCCTAGAGGGCAGGACACACCTAAGTTGCTGCACAGAGTGCTACTGTGATCCGTTTGAAGCACAGCACGTTAAGGATGTTGCTGCTAAAGGAATCACAGAATCACAGAATGGTTTGGGTTGGAAGAGACCTCAAAGACCATCTAGTTCCAACCTCCCTGCCACGGACAGGGACACCCTCCACTACATCAGGTTGCCCAAAGCCTCATTCAGCCTGGCCTTGAACACTGCCAGGGATGGGGCCTCCACAGCTTCTCTGGGCACCCTGTGTCAGTGCCTCACCACCCTCACAGGGAAGAATTTCTTTCTAATCTCTAATCTAAATCTTCCTTCTTTTGGTTTAAACCCATTACCCCTTGTCCTGTCACTCCCTGCCCTTGTAAACAGCCCCTCTCCAGCTTTCCTGTAGGCCCCTTTAGGTACTGGAAGGTCACAATTAGGTCTCCCCAGAGCCTTCTCTTCTCCAGGCTGAACAACCCCAGTTCCCTCAACCTGTCCTCATAGGAGAGGTGCTCCAGCCCTCTGATCAGCTTTGTGGCCCAACTCTGGACTTGCTCCAGCAGCTCCATGTCTTTCCTGTACTGGGCCCCCAGAGCTGGACGCAGCACTGCAGGTGGGGTCTCACAGGAGCAGAGCAGAGGGGCAGAATCCCCTCCCTCGACCTGCTGGCCACACTGGTTTTGATGCAGCCCAGGACACGGTTGGCTTTCTGGGCTGCCAGTGCACACTGCCGGCTCATGTTGAGCTTTTCATCAACCAGCTTCCCCAAGTCCTTCTCCTCAGGGCTGCTCTCAATCCATAATGTTTTAATGTTGAGAAAAATGCAAAGAAAGGTTAGAATATACCAGGTAGGTTCAGTCCAGGAATGAGCAGGGTTGATGAGGACAGTCTTCAGATACATTACAGACTGGCATAAAAAGAATGGTGCTGAGTTACTGCCTTGGTCCTTTCAGGTTAATTCAGTATCTTTGGGGAACAACTAGAATAACTATGAAATGCTAGAGGAAGCAACTTAAGCTGTGGAATCTGCCATATGGGTGGCTTCTGAACAACAGGGGGGGCAAACACCAGTTAAGACAGGTTCAGACATATGTGATGTGCTTCAGAAAAAGGAAAATTGAATAAATGGCTTCTACAGTTTCGTTACAGTCATGTGTTTGACTGTACAGTTAGCATGAATAACACTTAAGCTTGAAGTCAGGACATTTTTTAAAGTAAGTTAAACTTACATGAAGAAAAAAATACTTAAAACAAACCATGTCGATTTGCAGGTTAAATTTGGTGAAATAATTCAAGTAACTCAATCTTTACATGTTAACGTTGCTATTCCATGATGTCAACATCACCAAAACCAGCTCAACAAATGTAACGGTTATTTCCATACTTTTTTTGAAGAGAAGCAGTTACTAATAAACTAACATAAAAATAATTTTCTTTATTGCTAGTGATTTTATATTAAAATTTACACAAAGTTCTGTTTGAATATTAGTCTTTGAAGGGAACCAAAAGAAAACACATACTAAAACCAAATAAACAAACAAACCCAAAACAGTAAAATTATTAATGACAATGAAAAATTACTTTTAAATATCCTGGTATTTTATGACTAGAGTTCCTGAACACTGTAATTCCAAACCAGAGTATTTTATTTCCACTTGTCATCAAAATACTTATTTGTCTTCAGGTTAGAGTAAAACCTCAGAGAGGAAAGAAACGTTGAAAACCTGTGCATATTGTGACTTATTTCACAGTTAGCGTTCAGCTGCTTATTGGGTTTTGAAGGCCATTTACTAGAGTCATAAATATAAAAATATAGAATCATCTTTATTAATGAGGTAAATGTTTGTTTAGATCAAGTTTCTTGGGATACAGCCTTCTATTTGGATTTCAGCTGGCCAGCCACCGTATCTATTCTTCTTCATGTCAGAGTAGTTTATCTGTTAAAAACAAATCAATAAAGATAATCAATACTTGTTCCACCATTTACAACTAGTTTGTCAAACCTCATACAACGGAAGGGGATAATGGGGTAGGGCTGGGAAGCTAAGTAGCATGTTGCACATCTTGCTCAACATAAGGGGTGAAGATTCCACCAGTTTCTGTCTTACACAGAGGGCTTTATTTATTTCGCAGATGGCTGTCATAATCCACACTAAATTAATAGGTTTTCCTGCAGAAGCTCTGTAATGTGAGGAAGACTACAACAATATTCAGGGGAAAAAAACCAACTATGGAAGTTTGACATGCCTTTGGAGGGAGTCAGTATCATCAAGGGAACTGACCTCTGTATTGGCTTTTCTCATTTCTGCCTCTCTGTCATACAGATGAGCACAACTGGGCTTATAGAAAGCGAATACAAGGTCACAGATGCAAACAGAAATCTGATACAAAAATGGTATCTTTAGGCCTCCTGAAGTCTGAGGGCAAGTTACTCAGGAAAGCTCTGTGAAGCAAGCATTGCTGTATTTGCACGGCCAATCTGAGATGGCCCAATTTTCATGTAAAAGCAGCTAAGTCCTTGAGATTTGTCTTTCCAGAAAAAAATGTAGGTCTCCACACAGCATGTCAGGTTAGACGTTTCAAAACGGAGACTCTCTAGAATCGCTGGTCCCCTCTGAAATTTGTCTACAGATGATGTACTGCGGGTGTGGTGGAAGTCAGCACTGCGCATGGCCCAGATCCAAAGCAAAGAATGATGACATGTTAGAGAACTTGCTTTGTACGACCGAGGTTTACTGAACAGACTACAGTTATTACAGCCAACCCGCAGTATCTGCGCCTGAAGGCTATACCTGATATACAGACAAATACAAAGTGAAAATAAAATGAACCTGACCTTTTCTTTTTCGATATCATCTGGCAGCTTGAAGCCTTTGGCAGCTATAAAAGCCCAGCTTGACCTGAACTTCATATTCCATATTTCTTTACTTCCCAGCTCTTCTACTAATTTTTTGGCGTCATTTTTCAACCTAGGAAAATTTAGTGGAAAAAAGTGTTAAAAATTCAGGACATGAAAAATGTTGAAAAAGAACACACCTGACTGATGCTTTACATTAGCAGGTTAGCAGGAGCAACAATGAGAAGTTTAAAAAATCCTGAGAGCTGTCTTAGTGGCATGCCATTAAATTCACAGAGCAAAATTCTTCTCCTTCCTCCTTTCTACATTCCTGATGTTAACATAATCTGCAACAGCACAGCAGAAAGAAAAATGTATCTAAAACACTATTTCGTGTTTCAACCCTTCTTAAATAAGGACAAGGGTATCAAATGTCTATCAACCAAATGATTAAGTCTTTCCCTTTCTAATTACTGTATCGTGAATTCAAATAAAAACCCATACAACCTAGGGTTTGAAAGCACCTGTAGAATCAGGTTAAGATGTAAGAAGGAATGCAAACTAGATACATTACAATTGGAGAAGTGGATACCTTCTTAATAGAAGGTTGTGACCCAGAGGTAACAGCAGTACCCTTTATGAGGGCAACTGGTGCTTTTAAACAAATATAACACTATCTATCCATCTCTGGAAGCATCGAGAAGCACGATATGGGCAAGGACTGAATGGACATGGAATCAAAACCTTTTAGGCAGGAAGTGAGAGAACAACCCTGACTATATACAGAGTGAAATTTACCATGCCTTTACACCATTGTGCAATGTTTTCAAGCTATTCAGGGCTCTGTGCCTCAGTCTGTCGTAAATAACTTTCTCACCGGGTGCTTCCGTCATCATGAGTCACCATCAAAAGGAGGGACCCTTCTGGTGCATTTTTAATGAAAGCCACCATCTCTCCAGAGTGCTCTGTGGAATCAATTACAGAATTGGTTATTCATTACACACATAATCACATTCCACCTACTTTCAATGTGTTTTCACTTTTTGGCTTTGTCTATTCAAAATGAGACCTAATTGGGCAATTTTTCTGTTACAGGCAGAGGGCCTAATCCTGAAAGGTGCAGAAAGGTGCTAGCTCCCACTGAAGTCTAGGAGAGCATGGACTCATCTGCATTTCCCAATAGTCTCTGAACTTCTACAAAAGCCAAATACTTAGAAAAGTTTAAGTATATAAAGGGTTTCTTATATTTACCTCACATAACATTACACATGCAAGCAAAGCTTGGAATAGCCCAGGAGAAGTTGGTGCAATTCCGTGAGCTTCCTACGACCGTGCTAGCTGTGGAGCTGAGTTATACACCCCACTGTACACCCACTTTCACTAAGTGGCAGCCTATTTGCAGCACTAGCTATTTACTGGTTTTGCAATTGCTAAACATACACAAGACACTTGTTTTCCACAAACAAAAGAATGTAAGGGGAGCCTTGGAGACACTACAGTCTACTAACGTATATAAAATTGTGGCCCCATGATTAGTCCCAATGAGATTTCTATTCATGCATGTAAGGTCGCGAGCATTCTTAAGTGGTCAGAGAATGAGCTTCGAGTCCCTTACAGCATTCTGTTTCTCCTTACTAATAGGTACGGAAACCGTTATCGTTCAAAGTTTGGAAAGCATGTTAAAAGCTATCCTTAAAGAAGGTCATCTTTCTAGCTACATGAAGGGATGTTAAGAGACAAACTAGCATATTTCCAATGATGATTTTGCAACTAAAATAGAACAAAATATGTTAGGAAAAGGAATTTTGCTAAGTGAAGTATCTGGATGTGGTACCTGGTTAAGTGCTATTCCTAACATTGAAACAAAGGAGAAAAAAACCCCACAATTAAAAATGGCAATTTGACAATCAAAAAAAAAAAAAAAAGAGCAAGACAATTAAAAAAAAGACAATTAACTATCTCAACCAACAGGAGAAATTCAGCTTTTCAGGCAAAACTTGTCATCATATCTGGCCAGAGCATATTTTATGAAGACAACAGCTGTTTGTTTCTAGCTGATGCCTGTCAGTAATACAATCATAGTAATTTGAAAGAGCAGAATGATTATATAAATGTCAGTCCTTTCTTAATGCTGAAACACTAACAAAAGCTCCATTGCACTCTTTTCCCTACCTCCTTCCCACATGTCAAAAAAATTTGCCGATGTAACTTTTCCTGTTTTATCTGTAATTAAAAAAAAAAGATGTGTAAATATGAGCAAAAATGATTAAATTCAATCAGCATATACAGTGTTTTCAGCTAAAGCCAGGCATCTCTAATTTTGTGTTTTATTTGGCTTTTCTTTTGTTTAAGGTTTTAAATTGGAAGGAATATGGAATAAGGTAAGCTTAAGATATTCTAGAACTGGGCTTGCTTCTGAGCAAAGATCACAAAAAAATGGAAAAGGCTGTAGTGAGGGCACCAGAAATCCACAAAATTCTGTCTCTCTCCCTCTGTGTTATTAGCTTGGGCTTAATAGTACTGTCTTCCTTCTTACAAAAGACCGTACCCATGCAGAGAAGAGAGAGTTATCATTAGGGAATAAAATACAAGTGTGATGCCATAGGAAGCTTATTGAGCACAGTCATTAGCTTGACTGATCTGATTAGAGGACATGTGGAAAATACGTCTCACTACAAATTGGTTCAAGATAACGGACAGTTTTACCTGCAGATGAAGAAGAAAGTGTATGTGTGATGAAGGAAATGGCTGTTTAAAAATGTGCAGAATTTGATATGTCACTGCTTTTTTCCACACTAACATCAGAAGCAAAACCAATGTTAGTTCCCTACTCCTACTTGCTATAATCTTGCTTATGCATTCAAGACGAGTATTTGCCCTCTTACTCCACAGCTGTACGCTGAAAACTCACTTTTAACTGTTTACCTATCATAATCCGTAAAGTCTTTGATTCCTTATTGAAAAAAAAGCACAGTAGTTAACTGGTAAAAAACCAAAACACCTGGAACAGTTTCTCATCTATGGTAATTTAACCGAGCGGCTTCAATAAAATCATGCAAGTTTAGACAAGGTCAAGATCTTGCTTGGCAATACTAAGACAAAAAAGAAAAAAGAAAAAAAGCCCAACAACTTAAGTGTTTTGTGGTTGAAGACAACTTGACTGTACATCTGATTCCCCTTCTTCCCCTCTCCCACAACATTTAGGCATCCACTTTTCTCAGGATCCATCTGTTACTGAACACATGGCACTTCATCACCATTCCCATTCATCTAAATTAAAATGGTGCCTCCAGAACTGGAATAAACTGCACTTTCTGCTTTTCAATAGCTCCTACCATAAGCAAAGACATATAATAACAGTTTAATATTAATGAAGCTTTGAGTTTATCTTTCTGTCATAGAATCATAGAATCATTAAGGTTGGAAGAGAACCTCAAGGATCATCTAGTCCAACTGTCCCCCGCCCCCCTATTACCCACTAAACCATGTCCCTAAGTACCACATCCAACCTTTCTTTAAACACCCCCAGGGACGGTGACTCCACCACCTCCCTGGGCAGCCCGTTCCAATGCCTGACCACCCTTTCTGAGAAGAAATTTCTCCTCATCTCCAACCTGAACCTCCCCTGGCGCAACTTGCAGCCGTTCCCCCTTGTCCTGTCACTAGTTATCTGCGAGAAGAGGCCGACCCCCAGCTCGCCACAACTTCTTGAGGTCTCTTCCAACCTTAATGATTCTATTCTATTCTATTCTATTCTATTCTATTCTATTCTATTCTATTCTATTCTATTCCTTTCAGGTAGTTGTAGAGGGCAATAAGGTCTCCCCTCAGCCTCCTCTTCTCCAGACTAA
>VWZZ01000285.1:247746-280633 GCA_013399095.1 Psophia crepitans | reverse complement strand
AAAACGGTAGCGTCGCGCCGGCTGCCTCGCCGAGGGCACCGGACGGCGGCCCCGGCACCCCCCGCGCCTCCCTCCTCACACAGCCGGGGCTGCTACTCACATTGCCGGTTCAGCCACATTATTCAGGACGGGGCCAGGCTGCCCGCCCCTCCTCCTCTCAGGACGGGCAGGGCCGACCCCCCGCGTTGTCCTGCAGCCACCGGGACGGTGCGGGAAGCGGGGCGGACACCTGTGAACACCGCACCGCCTCGGCACCGCCGCCCGAGCCCCACACCCCGGGCATTTCCTCTGATGGGGAGGCGGCGGCTACTGCCGCCACCCCAGCAGGCGAGGCGGGGAAACGGCGTGTCACCTCGGTGGAGCGGAGCAGGGGTCGGCCACAGACGGGGTGCGGCCGGGGAGGCGCGATGACTCCGTCGCCTTCCCGGCCGGCTTCCCCTTTGGTGGTGCCGGGGAGGACTGGGCGGCATCGAGGGCTCACGTTGTCTCCTTGGCAAAGGCGGGGTAGGGCCCGGCCTTCCTAACAGCCTAGGCTGCCCTGCGGGGGCAGAGGGCGTGCGGCCTTAGGGGAAGGAGGATTCACCAGCCAAATCAAGCCCCTTTTCAGCCAAGGAAATACAATGGCAGACGCCAAATAAAAACTCAGAACATGAGAGGTAGTGCTAAAAGTTATTTTCCACAGAAAGAAGCCCAGCTGGCTGGTGGGATCAAAAGGGGGGCTCGCAACCCAACCAGCAGCCCATTCAGAAAGGTGTTTCCCCCAGATCTCAAAATGAACCGGTTCTTTTTAAGTCTGTTGAATCCAACAGAAAAAACAGAAAGCAAACAACAAGTGAGGAAGGGTGTTTTCCTGGCAATGGACAGGTTCTGCCTGGTGTTTTTGGCATGGAGACCATGGGTCAGGGCCCACCATAGCCCCCTCCTCCTTGCTCCAACCACCGCCATGGCACCAGGCTGGCACCAGCCCTACCACGGGCACTAGCCTACCGGGCTGAACTCTGGTTGCGACGAGCCCTGCCGGTGCTGTGAGCAAGGCAGTGTGCACCCTCGCCAGGATGTTTTCTTTCTGGTGGAGTAGCTTGGTCAGTCCCCGGGTTCCATCGCCCTGCCAAAAAACATAGCACCGCTTGTGATGTGGAGCAGCACCCCTGCTTCCCTCCCGCTCCCCAGCCTCCCAGGCCAGATGCAAGGGGCGTGAAGGTACAGCATGGGGCTGGCAGTCCCAGTTTCTAGTCTGTAGTAGGTGAAGTGAGATAAAGGCATTGCCCACCACAAGCCCCACATCATGGGCTTGCTTTTGTCTTTATAAAATTTCGAGTAACCCGACATGCTGTGGTTGATGGTGATTGCAGGCCTGCGTGGGTGCTGAGCCCCACCAGCACTGATCAGCTCTGACACTGAAGAAATGACAGCTCACATCAGAGACAACTTCTAAGGACTTAAGTAGCCACTTACCCATGCTCAGAAAACTGAGCTGAAGACCCCCAAGCTGGGCAAAACTCAAACAAGGAAGCTTGTAATTTTATTTGAAAATTGTTCAAACTACTACACTAGGAATTAGTATTTGCCCTTAAAATTCTCACTGGTTGCTTGGGAGAAGAGACCAACCCACCTGGCTACAACCTCCTGGCAGGTAGTTGTAGAGACCGATACGGTCTCCTCAGCCTCCTCCAGGTTAAACAACCCCAGCTCCCTCGGCCGCTCCTCATAAGACCTGTGCTCCAGCCCCTTCACCAGTTTCGTTGCCCTTCTCTGGACACGCTCCAGGGCCTCGATGTCCTTGTAGTGAGGGGCCCAAAACTGAACACAGTATTCAAAGTGCGGCCTCACCAGGACTGAGTAAAAGGGGGTAAGGCTGCCACTGCCCTGGTCCTGCTGGCCACATTATTCCTGATGCAGGCCAGGATGCTGTTGTCCTTCTTGGCCACCTGAGCACACTGCTGGCCCATGTTCAGCCGGCTGTCAGCCAACACCCCCAAGTCCTTTTCCTCCAGGCAGCTTTCCAGCCACTCTGCCCCAAGCCTGTAGCACTGCCTGGGGTTGTTGTGACCCAAGTGCAGGACCCAGCACTTGGCCTTGTTGAACTTCATACAGTCGGCCCCGGCCCATCGATCCAACCTGTCCAGATCTCTCTGGAGAGCCTTCCCACCCTGGAGCAGATCAACACTCTCTCCCAACTTAGTGTGATCTGAAAACTTACTGAGGGTGCACTTGATCCCCTCATCCAGATCATCGATAAAAATATTAAACAAGACTGGCCCTAAGACTGAGCCCTGGGAAACACCACTTGGGACCAGCTGCCAATTGGATTTAACTCCATTCACCACAACTCTCTGGGCTCGGCCTTCCAGCCATTTTTTTACCCAGCACAGAGTGCACCCGTCTAAGCTATGAGCCGCCAGCTTCTCTAGGAGAATGCTGTGGGACCATGTTGAAGGCTTAACTGAAGTCCAGGTAGATGACATCCACAGCCTTTCCCTCATCCACTAGACAGGTCACCAGGTCATTGAAGGATATCAGGTTGGTCAGGCAAGGACCTGCCTTTCATGAACCAGTGCTGGCTGGGCCTGATCCCCTGATTGTCTTGCACACGCTTGGTGAGTGCACTCCAGATGAAGTGTTCCATAACCTTCCCCGGTGCCGAGGTCAGGCTTCAGTTTCCCTTAAGCTTCTTAGTTTCTTCTGCCTCTAATGATACACAGAAATTATGTTTAGTTCAGCAAAGATGAATAAAATTCCACGGGAGGAAACATACCAGGACATCAGCCAGGATGCTTTCTTTCCAGGATATGTATGAAAGCCATAGATGTTTCCAGACCCTGGAGAAGAGGCACTTCTTGTCCTCATCTGCGAGTGGGATATTACAGTACCCTATAAATGGCAGGTAAAACCCAAGGGAGTAATTGCTGCTGGTTATTGTCAAATGTAGTGGAGCTTGCAAATGAAAAGCAACATCCAATAAAACCTAGGCGTGCAAATAATTAGTGACAGCATGGGACAAATAAACTTAAGAAATGAAAAGTATAGGACTAAAAGGAAAAGGAGTAATGAGTGGGCAAGAGAAAGGACAATGCTGTTCTGGGTTACTTTTCCAAATACAGTTATTTCTGCAGGAACTGTTATCCTGCAAGATGGAACATCAGAAAATGATGTCTCTGCTAATAAATAATTGAAACTATTGAAGAATGCATTTCTAGCCTTTAAAGTAAAAATAATGTGACTCTGAGTCCAAAATGCTGCAGTTCACGGTAGCCAAATGAAAAATTCTGCTGATTTTACTGAAGCAAGGAAAATTAACTAGAACTCAGGATAATGTAATTTTGAAATAAATTTATTGTACGAGCATTGGTGGGTCACAGACTCCATGGATAAAAACTTTAAACCTGTAGGACCTCTGTCACCACCTTAATACTGTGAAAAAAACCCCATCATTAGCAATCGGCGTCTATTGGATAACTGCCAGTTTACCCGCTTTTACCCGCAAGAAAACTGTAGGGGTTTACTTCTTTGTCATTACTGCATAAACTACACTGAACAACTCCCAGGCATTTGCTACAAACTCAGGCAACACAGGAATTGTTTTGCTTGCCTGCCAAAGCCCAGGAATCCAGTGGTCTCTAGGTGAGGGGATTTTACATACCAAAGGACTAGGAAACTTTAAAATGTTTTACGTTGGGTGTCTCAGTTTTGTGACTGCAAAAGAAACATGATACTGTTCTGTCTTTAGTAATTAATCAAAGATGTGGGATGCAGAACACTTTTGAAGTATAATTATTTCTGTTCATTCTGTAACCATTCAATCTGTAATTTGCAAGCTAGGAGGAAAAACTTTCAAAACATAAATCTTCACTATCAGTACTTGTGGGGCTGTAAGACCCTTTGGTGATAAGCGGCACAGGAAACAAATGACTCTGGCAGACACTAAATGGAACAGGTGAATGTACGCACGCAGTACTTAATGTGTATCATCACCAAAGCCCCAACTCTTAGAAAAAGTTTATGGGCATTTGCTAACACTGTAAAGTTACAACAGAGCAAGTTCCTGCTTGCCCTTTGAGCTGCTGCACCTCCAGAGTATTTTCTGCATCTGCCCCACTTGGCTAACAAATTAGCAAAAGTGTGATTCCAGTCCTTGTAGCTATGTAATGTACATGTTTTCTGCTCACGCAAAAATGGCCAACAATGTTAACTAATTTTACCTAAGACTTGGGACAGATAAGAACATACACATGGACAATAAGGGTGGCAATGTGAAAGAGCAGTTCTTTAAGCTGCCGTAACTCAGCCATGCTTCACTCTGTGCCTGTGCCCGTGTCCATAATTCAGGTAGAACATCAGCATCCTGAATTATGGTAGCATGAAGAGTAATGTGGAGAAACAGCGATTTAAAAGCATATTTTAGTACAATGACTTTTTTTTTTCTGGTATAGATTGAATGTCTTTATGAAACCCAGGAGCAAATACTTAGAACAAGTCGACAGCTTTTAGTTACTACTTCTGTGGATATATCAAAATCTTAACACCTTCCCCCCACATATGCGGAATGGATCATATAACAAAAGCGAAAAGCAAGTAATTATTACTTTCAGCTGATAAACTAGAAAATCTGTAAAGCTAGTGAGTCTAGCTCCCAGGACTTTGCTGGCCTGTTGAACAACACAAAGGTGGGGCATATTTGTGTGTTTTTCTTATGCTTCGTTAATCCAGAGATACACAAGGGAAATATATTCAATTGCACTTCATCCAGATAGAAGATGTTGGCCAGCAAAGTTTCCTCAGTATTAGCAGCAGTGGCTTAATACATTATCGGCCCAAATCTAGTCATCTTTAATACACAGCAGCCCAGACTTTCTGGAAGAGGAAGGCAGGGGTAGGGCAAAGGGCAAAATGAGAGGGAGAGGAAAATCCTTCTATTAAATGCTGGATACTTTGACATGGCTTTGCACAATCCTGCAGGATCTCTGTTGTTTGTATTCTTGAAATGCTGCTGTCAGCAGAGCCATTAAGCCTATAGGTCCCTATTAACACAGACACAGACACCACGCAATCCCACACGGTCTACTGCCAAGTCTGGATGTAAACAATCCTGTAAGCACATGCAATCAAGTAGAGATTTACCAGATGGAACTGGATTGGCAAGGTCCCTGCTCTCAGCAATCCCAAAGCACCTGTACCTTCATGACACCCCATGGTTTGTCCTGGAGGTCTTCCCTGATCCATTCTGCCAACACCAGGTTTCTCAACGGGGACCCAGGCTGACGCCACCGTGACAGGCTCGGGTCACCCAAAGGTGATGCTGGAGTTCTAGAAGAACAAAAAATCACAGTAAATCCACTTTTGAAGCCCAATCCACACACACACAGTGAGGGAGCTGGATTTGTTTCAGACCTGTCTTCTAGAGGGGGGGAAGAGAGACAAAAGGTATCACCTCACCTGTGGGCCAGGATGGCAACAGACATTGGGCAGTCACAGTGGGTTGATACTGCAGGACGGTGTGGGGAAAAGGTGGAACAAGTTAGTCAGTGAAAGGGAATATACAAGCAAACTAGAAAACTGTGTGAAAGTATGTCAGCAGTTAAAAATCTGTATAGAATGCCAGCCTAGAGAATGTCCAAGATCGACAAGAAAAAGAAACCTCACACAGTAACAATATGGAAAGCTGAAGTTAATGTTATGATTAAAAAAAACTCAACCAAAGGAAAAGTAAGTAGTACTCTCATGCATAGTACTTCAGAACAGTGCTGGGTGCATGGAAATAAATAAGTTGAATAGTACAATATGTTGTTTATTCATAAAAAATATTTTATCTAGCTACCAACTATAAAAATCCAATATGCTAACATTTATGTATACACTGGCAGCATAGATTATTGCAGTCTTTACAATGACCTGTATTTCTTAGGGAATGCTATTGAGTTTCCTAGAAAAACAAATGACAAGCCAAGGTAAAGGCAGGTGTTACTTGTAAGCCTCTGGAAGTGAAAAAAAAATGCAAACCATTTATTTTTAAAAAGAATTTGCTTTGCTGCAGGAAGGGAAGAATAGTTAATGTTTACCATTTAAGTGGCCATCAGAATTACATGTTGTCCTGAAAAATTAAATCGAGCACTTAAATTGTACATCTTCAGCTATTTGTCTATACTGCACTGTGGTTACCAAAAAAGCCGTGTTCTTGCAATAAATTCTTACTTTTGTGTTTCATACAGAAACTTAAAACGTGTTTTGTCTAGATGGGCCAGGTTTAATGGGGAAAGATGAGCAAGATTAGTTGCGAATGAACAGACAGCGTTACAGTTTTGGATTCAATAAGCCTGAAGCACAGAGGGAGCTCTGAGGATGATGGCGATTTCAGAAGCAGAGGAGTAGTTTAAACACGAGAAAAAATTGAAAACTTGTACAGTACCCCTGTGAGCAGAGCAGTGTTGTAACAGGAGGCTTCACTCAACATCAGGACAGTAATCACAGAATGGTTTGGGTTGGAAGGGACCTCAAAGATCATCTAGTTCTAACCCCCCCGCCATGGGCAGGGACACCCCCCACCAGACCAGGGTGCCCACAGCTCCATCCAGCCTGGCCTTGAACACTGCCAGGGAGGGGGCAGCCACAGCTTCTCTGGGCACCCTGTGCCAGTGCCTCACCGCCCTCCCAGGGAAGAATTTCTTCCTAACATCTAACCTAAATCTCCCTTCTTTTAGTTTAAACCCCTTACCCCTTGTCCTGTCACTCCCTGCCCTTGTAAACAGCCCCTCGCCAGCTTTCCTGCAGGCAATAATAAGCAAACCCAGCCAGCTCTCCGAAGTATGAAATAAAAACACCGTATTAAACAGTTGGTGCTAATCTGTCCTGCGTGACCAAGCCCCTATCAACATGCCTACACCGTGCTACCTTTAAAGATAAAAGGTCAAGGCTTAAAAATAACAGACTTCTTAAAAGAGGCTTTCAGGAGGGAGGGAAGAGGGGTATTAGCAAGGACATGAGGACACTCCCAAGTTAAGGACCTTTTTAGGCAGGGTATTTAAAAAAGAGTAACATTGAAAGTACTTTTAATAGAATTCAAGCCAGACGGCAAGACTGGCCGCGCAGCTCTCCCGCTCGCACAGCAAACCGCGTGCGCCACCTCCCGGGGCACAGACCACAGCGCGCAGCCACCACCCTCCGCCGCCCCCGGGCTCCCCCGAGGGCAGAAACCACCGCTCGGACAGCGGCTGGCTGGCTGGCTTAGGGACACCGACATTCCATTTGCACGTCTTCTTGTTTTACAGTTTAGGACAGCAGGTAGCAACAGTCCAAAATGTTACTTGAATCCATTCCAGATGATCAGAAGCTTCATCTTCTCAGCTTCATGTTTTTTGTGCCAGATTTCTGTCCAATGCTCCAAGGGAACTGACGAAAAGTTGAAGCAAGAACATCTCAGTTATTTGGGTGTAAGCAGGAAACATCAACCAGGAGCTAAACTTGTCTGCCTCCTCCCTTTCCCTCAAGGTTCAGAGGAGATCTGGAGCAGTTCTGCTTTCTTTTCAGAACAAACGCGGAAGGTTAGAATTGGAAATCCCAAAGTACTAGGAAGAATTCGCATGGATATAATTTATCAGCTTGAAAGTTCATCTTAACAGGATTTAAAAAGACACATTGAATAGACTGAAAGAATTAATCATTTATTTTAAGCAGCAGAAAATTTGATTTTTTACATAGTGTTTATCTGAAAATGGCAAGTCCTGAAAGTACAAAATATCAACTTTCTGAAAATTCAATAATGAGGCTTGAGGGTAAGTGGGACAGACATCCTAACATCACCCAAAGACTGAATTTAAAAGACTGTACCCCTTTTTCTCAAAGTTTTGATCCAATTTTCCTTTCAATGTTACATCTCAGCTATTTAAAAAAAAAATAAAAAATCAGGTGAACAAATGCCTCTACAAGATGGAATCATTTCTTGAAAGGTGAAATCCTTTCCACGCTTCCTGAAGAACTATCGTATTACAGCTGATGTAGTGTTAAAGTCTTAAAAGATTTCTGCATCTCCATATAAATTTTCAATAAAAAATGTGAACTGCCTGTTTCAGATAAATCTTATTTAAACATTCAACCTTGTATAGTTTATGTACACACAGAGCATTGGCTAGCAAAGCATTTTTTTCCAGGAGATATTGCAGTAATCCATGCCTTGGTGCTACCAACAAATCATCAGTTGTCTTTTCAGTACCAATTCAACATGACTTGCTTAAGTCCATTCCCCACCCGTGTCCCCCGCAGATTTTCCAAAGGGGGAAAACAACTGTGTTGCAAACACAGCCATTTAAACATTCAATTATATGCTTTCTCTCTAGTAACAGAGGAATAAACATGCCCTTTGCAGGTTTGACATGACTCTGTGAAAATTTCCCCTCTTCAAAAAGGGATGTGATGAGAGGATGATTACAAACAATGTACTTTATTCAAGTATTTTGCCTAAGTACACATGGCTGTAAAATCAGAGCAGGCCAAGTTGCTCAACTGTCAAAAGCAGAAGTGTCTCAGTCAGGGCAAAGAGCCAACAGACAGTAAGGGCCCACTACAGTTGGTGGTAGGACAAAAAACCCCAAGGGCTTCAAGGAAGGGGCCATCATCTGCTTAAGGAACGGCACTACCTCTCACAGCTCTTTGTGGTCCTCCCCTCCACCGCTGCATTTCGTAAGGAAAATGTACAGGAGGAAGATCAAGCGCTTAAGTATTTCCAAGTAAAAAGTGAAAGAGATTTAGGAAATGTAGTTAGATGGACAGAGGAAGCCTTTGCACAAAGACAAATTCAGGGACCGCTGACATAGTTAAGTTTTGGCTCTAATTCTCCTCCTAATACTCATGCAAGTATTTTTGACCTAGAGTTAATTTATAAAGCCTTACAAACTACTTTAAAACGGGTCTGTGAATGGTCACCAAGTAAAACACATCTTTTGTTAGAAGGCTGAATTTTGGATATAGAGGTCTTCAGCTTTTAGGAACTCTTTTTGGGGGTGGGGGTGGGATAAGGGGGCCAGAAGACAATCAGAAAAATCAGAAGATTTACAGCCAGTGAGTTAGTAGGACAGCAGCTCTACTAAAATGCATTGATTTAAATGATTATCATAAATAAAAAAAAAAAAAGGAGAGAACACTTATTGAAGGGTACTTCCTTTTAAATGCTGGAAATTACCTTCTGTGGTTTACTTTCTGGCTAGCTTAAAAGAAATTCTGCACATGCCTTTGTATTCTAATCTAAAATTCCCAGTATTTCCAAAACTACCCAACCACAAAGATCCAGTCAAAGTCTAGATATAAGGAAAAAAAAAAAAAGCGAACACAGAACATTCTTATATTACTACTGTACAGTCACCGATGTCAACATGTTTTAAAATAACAGACTATTGCTAGGGTTAAGAGTTATCACTGTGCCCTTTGTTATACAGAGAGGGGAATATTCAGTAACTGGCCAATGATTCTACTTAACGATGATCGTGCCCCTTATTCACCTCTGAGTAACTCCCAGTAGCAGCAATAGGCACCTTTGAGTATACTGGCTTTCAAAATACTCAGACAAGTGAACCCTTAGGAAAAAGCCAGGCAAGTGACTGATGTTGCACTTAGAGCAGCTTGTCAGCAACTGCAGTTCCTCTCCCATTCTGTTCTACGGAGGTGCCTCAGCCTTGATCTGAAGTCCGGCAGAAGACTGAATTATTTAGCATCTCCACATTTCACACCACCAGCCAGCTTCAGCTCACTGGAGCCCCTCTGTCAGTTAGTGCAAGACATAGCTTTTGTGGTACAGATCCATCTCATCTAGGGGTTTGGCTGAAGCCAACAATTATATTTCAGATGATGTTCCCGAGGAGCCATTACCAGGACTCTGGATTACTCACAAGCCTGGCCTAACGTCTAATTAGGCCCCAGAAGCCAGAAAATCTGACTGGCTCAGAAGATTGTTCATATCCCACTACCCATCTGTCTTCACTTCTCTGAACTGCAGCGAGAACTTCAGCAGCCAGAAATGAACAATTTATCAATCGGGGAGTCGAGTTTGACAGGAACTAACATCTTGGTAAATCGTGCAGACCTTTCTTAAAAGGATCAATCTGTTATGCTCTTACAATTTTTAATGAGGCGAAGTTAAGGATAGCTTACTTATTTCTCTTTCCGTATTTCCTTTACTTTCACCTCCATAGGTCATTGTACCAGCCCCCTTCATCATGCAGCCTACTTACATATATATATGAGGCTGATGTCTGAGATCAGGTTATGACAACCAACAAGCCTAGTCATTGGAAACCTCTACAGAAATTGAAGCAGCTTTCAGCAGCCCAATCACTCCGGATTAGCAGAAAATTTAAGGAGCATTCTCTCTGAAATGTGTTAAGCAACTCTCATAAGCCTTTTCATATTGGAAAGGTTAATATGCAAATGGCTCATCCTTCAGGGAAGCATAGCTAGCCAATTCACAGCAAGCAACTGGGTAGAATACTCATAGGTTGACTTTAGCTGATAAAGAGTTAACTCGTTAAACAACTGATAGGTTAACAAGAGATGCCAAAACCAATAGCTGTGTCATTACCACTAGTTAACTTGCACAGCATCAAAGCTGAGAACTGGAATGGTACACTGCCTTGATATACTGCATTCAGGTTCATCCAACATACAAATCCTAAACACAAGCTCTTTCACCTTAAAAACAGAACAATCCCCTTTACCTACCTTCTTTTACAGAACCTAAAAAAAAAAAGGCTTATTAAAATTCTTCATCTGTTTTCTTCGGCATTTAAATTGAGCCAAAAAGCCTGTGATAATATTTCTAAAACTTGTGAAGGCACTAGGATAGAACTAACATATTCCCATGCCTGAACTCAGGTTTAACTACTTGAACTCAAATCACACATCTTCAAATCCCTAATGATTGAACTGATAGCATCAATTATCTAAAAGGCTGCATCCAATGAAACACGGCTTTCTGACATTTTCATGGTACATGATATTGCATTCACATTAGGAAAACACTGGTTCTACAAGATATATTGATACGTGCACAAGGAATGATTTGGAGCATCCTGTCGTCCATAATAAATAATTTTCCAGCACCATCTTTACTCAAAGCTCCAGTTTTTGCACACACAGCCCCACTCCCTCTTTTAAGGTACGGTCTAATCTTACCTCTGAAGTTAGTTAACAGGAGTATAAAATATCTCACAGCACTCTCCTTTAAAAGAAAAT
Organism: Psophia crepitans; assembly: GCA_013399095.1. NCBI lineage: Eukaryota > Metazoa > Chordata > Aves > Gruiformes > Psophiidae > Psophia > Psophia crepitans. The sequence continues at coordinate 269,419 of VWZZ01000285.1, read as the reverse complement.
GTACGAGGGAAAGAGATCACTAGTAAGACGCACTTGGTAACACTGTAGTCTATCATTGTATTTCATCTTTCATAGAAAAATGCTCAAGAGCATTATTTTTCTTAATGTGCTGTAGGCTAAAAATGAACCCTCAAGGGTTCCTATTGCTCTTCTTGTTGCCAGAGCAACAAAGCAATACTCACCTGAATATCTGCCAGTGTAAGTATCAATTTACAAGCTGAGATGAAGTTTGTGCTGCTAGCAGATGTTGCTAACAGCAGTTTTACTATAGGCCAGATTTTAGTGGCAAGGGATGTCACAAAAACTCAAGAATATATTATGATTTCATTTGTGCTACTTGATTATTGCCCATGTAATTCAAGTGTTTCTATTAAAATGTCTTGACCAACAGCATTCAAAGTGAAAGGGTAAAAGTGAAAGGTTTCTATATGAAATTTAGCGCATTAAAAAGACTTCATTAAGCATCTCAGAAGATATCTCCCTTGTCATTAGAAAGTGCACTAGGAACCTTTCCCAATAAATTCCTTCCTAAAACTCTTTGTGGAGTTAGGAGATAGGAGGGGGCAGGAAGAAGGAAGCAGCTAAGAAACGTTTTAAGAGCATACAAGTGTTAGTACTTTCTGAATTGGAAAAGAGCTCATTGTTTACCGCTGTATCTATCCAAACATTCACACTGTGTTTGTTCGAAACAGGTGACAGAAGCATTACTTATATTACTACACTGCAGAAGGAGGAATACAGCGTTGAAATTATTTGTTATGTGTCAAACCAAACCCAGGAGGACGATATGGAACTGAATCACAGAATTGGAAACATCACTCACTCTCTTTTCAGAGCAAAGTCTATTGCTTTAAGAAAAACTCAAGGGAACTTCTTGTTATAGCACGTACTAAAAATTCTGATTATAAGACATTGAAAGAGACGTATGGAAAACAGAATAGGGAGAAAACGTCTAAGCTCTATAGTTTCTTACATTCCTTATAATTAATCATTTTTCTCTCCTTAAAAACTAAGAGGAAGAAGGAAGCAAACGCAAAATTTCCTCCTATTTCTAATTCCCAGAGAAATAATTTTCAGCCATCGAATCACACCAATTATTTCACTCTATTCAGCCAAGCAATCTGAAAGTACAAGAATTAAAAAGAAAAGAAAACCACAGGCACTTCTAGTTATGAAGCGAAATACACAAATTAGTTTAAAAGAAACAACAGTGCTTTATTTTCACACGTATTACGTGCACCTCTGTAAAAGCACCATTCCTGGGGAAAAAAAAAAAAAAAAAGAAATCTTTGCTTATTCCATGCCGAGTCGGATGCAGAGGCAGTGTGAATCAGAAAGCTCTATGAAGGGATTGTAGGCAGAAAATTTTCTAGGCAAGGGATTGGGAGATTCAGAGCTAAGCTTTTTTTTTTTTTGTCTCCCTGTTTTCCACACAGATATGCAAACTGCTCTGCTACTGAAATGCAAAGGATTTTTTTTTTTCCTTTAAAAACAAACACACACAAAAACCCAGATAACTAATAGTTATCACCGGATTCCTCAACTCCGCATTGTTTCTCTTTCAAATCCACTCCGCCAGTGTTACAGAGAAGCAGTGGAGGTCCTGCAATGCTCGCTGACTAGATACAAGAAAAAATTGTCCTATCTGCAAAGAAAATACCATGTTCTGACCTCAGCATTACGATCTATGCTTGCACAACGGAGGTCTGATCAATTACATTCTTCCCTGCTCTCTCCCACTATTGTTTTCAGTCTTACCACGTGTTTGTTTTCAGCTGGTCATTACACACGCTTGTCATTTCACTGGCACACCGGTGAAGCTGAGCTAAACCCCTCCAGCTGCTGTGCGAGTTGAAAAACAAGACAGCATTAAGCACCACTTCCCGTCTGTCCATGAAGACACTCAAGATACCTTTTTTCTCAAACTTCTAAGCTGCTGAGCTCAGCCGAAAAAGAGGTTTATCTTTCTCATTTTGTTGTTTCCTTTTTTTTTTTTTACACGCTCACTAGGAATACCGAAAAAAGGGCACAACACGGACCTTAGCTTTATCATCTGTCCATACATATGCAGACCAGCCTTTTCTAAGTATCAGTCATCCTCAACTCAAAAAAACCAATGAAACCCACAAAACCCCACATTAGAGGGAAAACTGAAAGGCTTTTTTTGTGCACTGAAGTGGAAAGTCATGAACTATTAATTTTTATAAAATCCACTACTTCGAAGCCAAGGAGTTGCATTTGGTTGTATGGAGCATCTTGTGGTTCAAGACCAGTTCTAAGCCACACGCTTAACCAGTGGTAGCATCCTTGTAAATTAAGAGAGGTAGTCTTGTTTTACACTAAGGCTGAACAAGTTTGTTTCCCAGTTTTCACCTCCTCAAACTATTTTGTAATGACACTCAGGAAGAGTGACCTTCTCACGTGGCAGCAGTGATCTTGAGGAAAAAAAACCCACAAACCAACATTTCTTCTTGACTTCACTTGCTTTTCTCTGCTGCTTAAGTATGACCTTTCTCCCTCCCCCTCACCATAAGCACAGTTTCAAAATGAATTGATGTAAACAGAAAGCAGTATTCATTTAATGCAATTAATAAGAAAGATTATTAAGTTTTTATCTCTTTTTCTACAGTCAGGGCTTGATTAGTTAGAAAATACTGACAGCTCCTTTTTTGTGAAAGAGGGATGGACAATTTTTCAGACAGTGGAAGAACATCATGGTGTGTTTTTTTTTCCTTTTTTTTTTTTTTAAAGAAGGTATTATTGAGAGCATAAAGGCTCATTGTACTGCAGTAGCAAATCCAGTACCGTAGCACTTAAGAGGTGGTTAACAGTGCTTTGGTTCAGAATCAGTGTTAGAAAATAAAGCTTAAAAAGTTACGATGCAGGGTATTTGGCAAGATTTCAACAGCAATTTGTCATGAATGTAGAAAGGATTGAGGCATTGGCTTCTTCCCCTTGGCAGAGTACTTTGTTCTTCATTCTGCTTAAGTTCTGGGTTTCACAATCAAGTTTCTTATTTCCATCGATGACGCACTAAGGAGGATTCGTCATTGACCACGTCATTGTCGGTGTAGCGATGCTGACACCGTGGTGGAATAAGCAGCAAGATGATCAGTACAAGGAGGATAATTCCACACAGGCTCATGAGAGCATAGGAGGCAATCCACAACACTGGTTCATGTAAAGAAACGCTAGAAACACAGTTGCTTGCAACATCTGCTGTTGTGAAAGGGCCTTCAATCTCAGATACTGGAGAGCCATCAACTTCTGAGAAATTACAAAAAGAAAAACATTAAGTCTGTAGACTCCAATTAAAAGCAAATTAACAAAAGACCTCTTTTAAATACCTGTATATCCCTTTTCCTCCATCATCATACATCCCAGCATACTTTTGTTTTATTGTATTTCTCACTGCAATAAAAATACTTGAATTCTATGTCTATAAAATGGGAATCTGAAGCATAAGGAGACCATGATACGCCCACATCTACACAGGCTGCAACAAGAGAGCAGACAGTCAACTCCCATTTCCCACAGCCCAAGTTAAACTGCAAGCCACTGGATCACCTTTTCTCTCTGGACTAACCTTTCAGAAATGCCAATTTAACAAAGCTTAAAAACCCTTCCACCTGCACTGGAGCAGGTCAGCGCCTGGGCAGTTTTTATTTGTCTCTTGCATTTGGACTGACTGGAAGGGTACCTCACATGGTTCTTACATCTTCTGTCTGCTATCTTCCAGGGTCTTAGGGAGCAGCATACAGGACCATTAGCTTCATAGATACCTTAAAGGACCGTTGCCTAAACACAAGGTGAAGGGTGGAAAGCAGCAGAGATAATCTTGTGAGTGGAGGTGAAAAGTCAGGAGGAAGAGGAGGTGAGGCAGGAGAGCTGGGTGACAGCTGTACAGAAAAGGGGAACAGTGGAGAGGAAGGCCAATGACAGGAGTGAGGAGCTGGGACATGAAGGACTAGTGCTGTTGGGCAGGCAGGGAGAAGCTAACCCAGCATCCCGAAAAAGGGAGTTGACAAAGCTAAGGCAAGAGGCACAAAGAGGTGCCTTGGCAGCTCCGTTTTCGAACAGCCATCCATCTCGATAACATCACAGACTGAGTGACTTGTTTCATTACCATCACAAACCCCTACTTGTTCAACCAGTGCAAAGGGTTATGCTGCCCATGGTTGTCACAGTAACCGTGGCAAGCACGGCAAAGTTCCCCTGAGTTGTGGACAGGGCTACGAGTATGTAAAGGCAGAGCAAGTGAGTTGCCCAGGGCAACAAAATATTCAGAGCATTTCCTATCTGCAGGTGCACGCCGGGGAAGGATGGATACCTTTTCGCTTGCTTGGGGCAAGGAGGAGCCTGCTTTAGTAATGTCCATGCATTTTAACAAGTCTTCCAAACGTTTGTAATTCACTTCTCAAGCCAGATGGTTCAAGACATATTGTGTATTTCTTACAAAGGCCTCAGTTTTAACCATCCTGCTTAATTGCCTGTTCATTTTATAGGCAGACACACTCTTGCCACTTTATAAGGGATCCTGCCTACCGAGAACAGTATCTCTTATTTACACATATCTTAGGTACGACTCCTGAAAGCATGTTTAAAGAGATTAGCATAAAATGCCCTTTGGAAGGAAGAGGGAACCCTGGGTTTTGGAAAGGCAGGAAGGTGGCCTTTAAAGTTCTTTGTGGAGAAACAAATGCAGAACAGGTGGGCTGCTTTATCTGCCATTTATTGGGAGATATTTCAGTTGGTATTCAGTTCCAGGCCTCTCAACATCTCATATTATTTTAGGGTTTAAGTCTCATTAGACTTAATTCAACTTAATCGTGGGCTGCTGCTTGCCCTCGCTGCCTCTTTTGTATCGGTGCTAGTGACTGGTAGGCTGCAAGAAGAGTCAGGGCAACTCGCTCACCTGATGGAAACCCAACCTGTCATAACAAACAAAATGCCCAAACAAGGAATTTTCTGTAGGATCGCTCAACTGAACCAACCCCTTCTCCAGCTGCAAGTGTGGGAAGACCACTAGCAGCAATAAGCTGTTAGAGTGGACTGGGTGAAACTTGAGGCTGCACCCACGAGCACCCTAACACTGATGAATACCAAACACATACTCTCTCAACTCATCAGGTGGTAAAAAACTGGCCCATGCACCCTGTATCAGCAGCATATTTTTGCCAAGACGCTGCTGTTACACAGATACGACAAGGGGGCTGCACAGTAGTGGCCAGAGTTGTAAAAGGCTGCCTAGAAGGTCTGCGGCAGAAATTTGTTTTGTTCAGGGTCCCAGTGTTGCACTTTGTCCACCATGCAACTGTTTCTTCTGGACAGCTCACCCCCTTACACCATTTCATCTGTCTCTATGAAGTCCTGCAGCAAACTGAAACTAAACTACATTTAATGCTAATGTGAAATGCAAGGTGTAAGTACTACTACTTAGGAATTTAGTATTTTGAAGAAGTAGAGGAAAAAAAAGGCAGTACAATTTTCCACCTTGGAGATAGCTTTGAAAATAAACAGTCCCTAATTACTCATTATTTGGCTTCAGTATAATAATTACTCCTATTAAAAAAGGCAATACAAAACTGTTGCCATAGTGGCTGACATTTTAAATTACATTTTGAGAATGCTTGATAGCAGCACAGCCTCTGCTTTCTTTCCTCCAAAAAGTTTTCCCTCACCCTCTTCCACCCCCAGAGAAATTGAGAGGAAATCAAAAGAGAGGAAATTTGCCTAATTTGTGCAAACAGGTCCTTAACAGAAACTAACAGACGCATACACTTAGCATATTACACATTAGCTGAATTAGGCTATTTTGGCATATTTTTTAGAACATCTGGTGGTGACTACCTAAAATAAATTCTTGACCTTGAATAAATGAGATTTTCTTCACTGCTGATGATTACAGGACAAAAAATGGCACCTCTGAAAAAATGCTATTTTATAACATTTGTGTAGAACTCCAGCACACTCATTCAGCATCTTGGGTGGTTTACTTCAACCTTCCTGAATGTAACTGGTGGATGTTGCCCTTTCTTATGTAGTTTCACTTGCACTCACCCTTGGCTTGCATTCAACTTAGGCATCACCATAATGCCCAGTTCTTTTTCTGCAGTGCTTGTATTCAGCTGGTCCCTTCTCAGACTGCACCCATGCATGGTTGTTTTCTGCTCAAGCTGTAGAACTTTGCACTTCTGTTCACTGGGACTCTTTCTGCTGCCCCATCCTCCAGGTTACCGAGGTCCTTACGGACTGAAGCTCTGCTATTCATCGTGCCACCCATTCTCCCAAGTTTAGTGCCCACAAATTTGGGTGCATTCTGTCTTATCACAGTTTAGTGTAAAAGTCATTTATGATTACAGTGCTTGGTGCGTTTCTTCCCTAAAAAACACCCAAGTCTTGTTCCTATGATTTTCTCACTTTCTACAAAAACACTAGGGGTCTAACGCTGCTCGATGCTAAGGTACCATCAAGTTGCTTCACTAATACTAACTAGTTGATCTGAACATACTGTCTCAAGGAGGGATTTGATCCAAAACCTTTCCTAGTCATCCTGTAAACAGTAGGTTAGCCCTGAAATCACCAACAGGCAACGTGAAACAATTTGAAATTAGCAGCAGGCAGAATGAGTCTTAAAGGGTTTCACATCTTGAGGAAAAAGCAAATTTCTTTTCCCGCTACAATGGAATAGCTTCCTGCAGCCATGTGTCTAACTCTCCTCACTCTTGGTACATCCTGGAGAAAGAAAACGATGCAAGGACTACTGCTAGATAAGATGGTTCTCATCTCTAGCCAAGTCTCAATAGAAACTTGGGAGTTCAATGAAGGTAAGGCTTTTAGTTTTGTTCCCCTCGTTTTTGTACTCAGTGCATACACGTTTAACATCTTCTCAAAACATGGGCTTAAATTTAGCATTAACACTTGTATTGTAAACAAGAAAGCATAGGTCACTGCAAAGCCACACCAAATGGCCTTTTATATTTCTCTATTTCTGAAGACTTATGCCACCAGTAATTCAATTCAATTTATGCCCACGAACAGACTAAAAAGCTCCAAATAAATTACATTAATATAGTTGCTATGGAGGACATGGCTGGCCTCCACAGGAAGCCAGTTAGGCAGCTTAATTCCTCACACTGCACTGACTGCTAACCACTCACAGTTGTGGTTTTCTGATTAAAGTAATGTTAAATATGGAAACCACAAGCTGTGAGGAAGTGAATTCAGAATACCTGGCACATCCAGCAAAATGTCATCTGCCCCGTGTGAGTGGAGTCTGATAAATCAGTGTATCTTGTCTCAGTCAGTGGCTTGTGTCATCTGATTTCTCAAGAAGCTAAGTTCCCATGATGCTCGGTTAGACATATGCACGAAACATGGACAAAGAAACGAGGAGGAAATGCCTCCTAGCACCAGCTGGGTGTCATCATGTGTCCAAGCTCATGTAAATTGAGATTCCATTTCTATTCAGCAAGCTCAGTTCTTCCTCTTTAGACAAGGTTGGCAGAACTACATGAAGTGGCCAAACTCTATGCTTCTATGTAGCAATATTAACATTAAGGTGTTATTATGGTTCCCTGATTCCTTTTCTCAACAAAGATGGGCTGTCAAAGCAGTTCTTACGAGCACCAGCTGGCTCGCGTCCCCTGCTGACCACATGTCGGTCAATGTGTTCTGTCAAAGTGCCCCCTCCCACATCCATTAACGGCTGCAGCGCGGCAGGGACAGGAGGCAGCTCCACAGCTCTACACTGGCTGAAATTGCAGTCAGGAAGCAGAAGGAAGAATGAAAGGCAGAAAAACCTGGTCTGCAGTATTTGTCTAGTTACACTCTCCTTCCAGATGTGTTCAAAACGTGTCTTTCATCACTGCATGGTACCTCATAGAGGTCTTCATTAAGCAACCCACATCAGTACCCAGATTTTCTTTCGCATCGAGCTTAAAGATGACAATTTTGAACCCATTAACAATGGAGAGATTAAAAAATAAAAAGCAGCTTTTCAAATGCCCTGGAGCTACAACTTAGCTAGCTAGTATCTCTTTTTTCCCCTCAATTACCTGGCTGCATTAAGCACTCAAGTACTTACTGCCCTTACCCTCTCTAACATAAATACTGGGGATTAAAGAAGCACTGTCAGTTGTAGTCCTTATCTCATGAAAATCTCTGATGACAGGAGGGGGATGCACTTCCTTTCCTTCCTCCCTCACTTGTATGTTCTTGTAGTGCCAAAGCAGTGTCTCAACAACTATGGGACAAAACCCCAACATTTTTGTTTTTAGCTACCCTTGGTGAGATCAATCATGAAAGGGCAAGAAAGCTAGCCAGCACTGTAAAATCAGCCAAAAATATATGTGCTTTTTTCCATTTCCTCAACAGCTAATTAAAACGTTAATGGCTTTCTACTTACACTGAGAAAACTCTTTGTTTAGAATCAACACAAACCCCAGAAGCCTTAATTTGAATCCCATTTTTATCTTCGCTCTTTCTTTGGAGTATTTCTGAGAGGCTGAAAAGGCCCAATTTACATTAAGAGAAAAGCATGAGTAAGGTACTTCACCACACATTGCAAAAGTTCACTGAAGAATCCATTTATCTGCGAATTAGAACAGGAACTGCACAAAAATGAAGCTGCATTTAAAAAAGGGACTCGTCTTGTCTCATGTAACTGTTGGGGAAACTGCATGTACAGACAGATGTCTCAGAAAGAAGATCTCTCAGAGGGAAGAACGAAGCTAAGATACCCAGAGCTGAGGCTGATTTACTTCATGCCAAAAGACTGCTACGTGCAATACAGCTTTTTTTTTTTTTACCCCCTCCCCTTGAAATCTGAAATGCTTGTGATTGCTCAAACATATATACACTCTTTGCACTTCATGAGTAACCAAGCTTTTCCCCATCAGATAAGAGGCAAAGGTGTCTCTCTGAGAGAGCAGGTGTTTCCTCCCTCACCAAGCCCTGAACAATATTTCTCTTACCTGCACACGGACTCGCTGCAAAGCCCACTCTCCTCTGGGCTCTGTCAAATATTACGTAGAAGCCTTCCATGACTGTAGCACCAATAACCAGAGCATTCGTGGAGGAAGAGATACCAAATCGGTAGCACTGTAAATTCTCTCCTATTCCAAGGATGGGTTGAATATAAAGCTATTAAAACAACAACAAAAAAGCCAGAGCGTAAGAAGCAACACCACACACTACTTAGAAGGTCAGACCTTTTGATTTTTACATTCAAGCACTCAAACTCCACTGGAAATAGAGAACGAATAGGGGCAAACAGATTTCTGTACATGATTTAAAGCTGGTCAAAGCTTACATGCAGGTAAGAGGTAAAGCTCTTGGATTCTAAGCTTAAATTCGAATAGTCGGTCACGCTATGTGAAGGTCAACAGCAAATTCATGACGGCCACTTTTTCTTGTATTTTCCATAAGGGAAGAATAGCTGAGAAAGAATTAGGAATATGCACTCAAATTAGAGAAGAATTTTATTATTTTAAAAATTATCAGGATAGAATTGATTCAGAATGCATTCATTGTCAGCTTCAAGGCTCTAGATTCATAAATTCAAGTCACATTTTACTCCTTGTCTCCTCGGGGAAGATGAAAGATTGCCAACCTACATGATCAATACAGAAAAAGCTTATCATAAGGCTTTACTTTATTTCAAGTTAAAATGTACTTAATAGGTTCATTCTCCCCTTTGCTCCTGGACCATCCCCTGAGGTAAAAAACTGTCTTAGTAATGAGGATACCAGACTGTATTGCAACTTACACTGGGAGGGGAAGCCAGAGAGAAAAAATAAAAGCGGCACATCATATTCTAAAAGCTAGGATGGAATATTAATAAAAGATAAACCAACAAAGTTACAGAAACTGGTGAAAAGATCATGGAGGCTCATTGTCAAGACTACCATATTCAGAAGTGCTTCAACTCAGAATGCCAAAAAAACCAAATCAATTTCCTTCCCAAAATGAGAAGATCAAAATGAGCAGAGACATTCTGTATTGACATCTAGCATGGCTAAAGCTCGTGGAAACAAAATAAAAACTATTTTTCCTGACAGTTTGAAAAAAATCATTCCCAACTACACAGATTGCACTTAGAGAGAAACCGTGGTTTTCTTTTTTTGGTTTTAGGTTTGACAAGTTTGTTATTTTCCCCACTAAACATTTGATTTTTAAAATTTCATTTAAAAAGATTTCCTTTGCATGCAATAAGCCAGTTCTCTGTTACTGCTAAAAATGGCTCCCACTTTTTTAAGAGCACGTGCTTTGTAATAGTAAAAATAAATTCATAACTGAATAAACAAAGAAGGCTGAGACCTGTGGCAGGATAGAGATCCGAAACGACCTACTGGAGTTTTCATCCCTCAGGTAAATGGAGAGTTTGGGAAATATAGACCAGGGTCTTTCAGTATTATCCCAGCATGCCAGTTGTGAACCAGTCCAGAAGCCAGAAGAGAATTCTTGTATCTATTAAAAAAAAAGGAAAAAAAATGGACATTTTGATAGAATTTTGTGAATGTTCATTACCACTATTTGATACTTCTTCCATTTGCATGGAGAAATTCAAGCACAAACACAAGTCTGGCAAAGAGCTTTCTCTTGAAGGACCACAGCAAAAACCCAACACACAAATCGAGGTGCGTCATAACCCATCATGGCTTGGAAGAAGGGAGAAAGGGCAAAAGGAAGTTTAGCTCTCCCTTCCCTCCCCCTCTGTGCCTCACTACTCCCACTTTTGCAATGAGCATGCGGAACCTCCCTGAGTGATCAGTACTGCAAAGAGGCAAAACATCAACGGGTTTTACTACCTACCTACCTCTTCTCTGAACAGCTCTGACCAAATGCCCATGTTTTGAAGCAGCAGACATTTAAAAAAAACCAAAACACAAACCACATGAATGGGCAAGGGAGCCATCTCCCTCATAGCCCTACAGCTTCCTACTCAACTTTAGGATTCTGAAGCCAACAGCTAAGCCTAAGCCTCTGAGCACCTAAGGGAATCAAGGTCTGCTACAGTCAATGGAAAGAAACCTGTCCCTCTGTCTCTTTTGCTGCTCTGCCACTCACTACCAATAAACTTGACATGCTTTTGAAATAAGGTTGATTAGCAGTACTTAATATATCCATAACACTAACAAAACAAAAAGCAAACCCCTACACAGCTTGTTTGTCTAAGACAAACATCTTGTGTAATGTTCATGCTTCCTGAAGCACATAAAGCTGATCTGCTGCCAGATGAGAGGAAAACCCTTCCTTATCTCAGTGGATTACTTTGCATTGGTTCTTATTCCCACATGAAGCAACATCCAAGGCAGTATCTTGTTCTGATGCTGTACAGCCAAAGCGTCCCATTTGGGTGAAGAAGGATGGAATCCAGCCTCTCTACTCCCTTCCTTTGTGTAGACTGATTATTTTATAAACATCAGCTTATACATTAGTTATGGGGCATTTTACAGGTGACAATTATTCACACCTGACACGTACCTGGCAATGAAATATTTGTGAAAGCTGCACAGTGTTAGAGACTTAATACTTCCAGGTGCTTACCTCTGTTTTGGGCCAATAAGCGTACACTCATGTAAACAGAAAATAGGACTTAACAGTCACAACAGACTGCTTTTACCCTTAACTCCCCGTGCATGCTAAGTATATCTCTTGGCATGGGACAGAACGCTTTGCCCCTCACAGCTAAGTTCCAGGCCAGCCTGCTGAAAAACAGAGTTCGCCACTCTTTCCATTTTCCCCTGGAAAGCAGAGCTTGTGATCTGAGAAAAACTGCAAGATAGCACCCAGACTGGACAGACCAAGTCTATGGAGTGCTCTATTTTAAGTGCCTCCTTAGACAGGTGCACAGCTTAGACGGGTGCACTCTGTGCTGGGTAAAAAAATGGCTGGAAGGCCGAGCCCAGAGAGTTGTGGTGAATGGAGTTAAATCCCATTGGCAGCTGGTCCCAAGTGGTGTTTCCCAGGGCTCAGTCTTGGGGCCAGTCTTGTTTAATATTTTTATTGATGATCTGGATGAGAGGATCGAGTGCACCCTCACCAAGTTTGCGGATGATGCCAAGTTGGGTGGGAGTGTTGATCTGCTTGAGGGCAGGAAGGCTCTACAGAGGGACCTGGACGGGCTGGAATGATGGACCAAGGCCAACTGTATGAAGTTCAACAAGGCCAAGTGCCGGGTCCTNGCATCCTGGCCTGTATCAGGAATAGTGTGGCCAGCAGGAGCAGGGAGGTGATCGTCCCCCTGTACTCAGCCCTGGTGAGGCCGCACCTCAAGTGCTGTGTCCAGTTTTGGGCCCCTCACTACAAGAAAGATATCGAGGCCCTGGAGCGTGTCCAGGGAAGGGCAACGAAACTGGTGAAGGGGCTGGAGCACAGGTCTTATGAGGAGCAGCTGAGGGAACGGGAGTTCTTTAGTCTGGAGAAGAGGCGGCTCAGGGGAGACCTTATTGCCCTCTACAACTACCTGAAAGGAAGGGGTGGTGAGCTGGGGGTCGGCCTCTTCTCGCAGATAACTAGTGACAGGACTAGGGGGAACGGCTGCAAGTTGCGCCAGGGGAGGTTCAGGTTGGAGATGAGGAGAAATTTCTTCTCAGAAAGGGTGGTCAGGCATTGGAACGGGTTGCCCAGAGAGGTGGTGGAGTCACCGTCCCTGTAGGTATTCAAAAAGCGTGTAGACATGGCACTCTGGGACATGGTTTAGTAGACATGGTGGTGTTGGACTTGGTGATCCTAGAGGTCTTTTCCAACCTTAAAGATTCTATGATTCTATGATTTCATTTCCCAGAAAGACTGCTTATTACATTGCATTTCTTTGCTTTACTTCTATACGCTGAAGAAATGCATGGGGAGGGATTTGGCTGTATGATACCTAAGAAGTTATTAAAATCAAGATTTTAGGTTTATTTGAGCCTTCCTTTCTTCAACTTATTAACTTAGCATTATGTTAGTGCCGTGAGTAGACACGCTGTTCTGACTTTAGCTCAGTGAGGTGTAGTAACTACCCCTTTGCGGCTCATCTCTGCCCACCTGCCAACACCACCCCCCTTCAGACCTGCCAACACTAAACTGCATCCACAGCTGCTTCCTAAAAGACTTCAGTTCAAGTAAGTAAAGTTTAAAAAGTAATCTGCAGCAAATAAAGAGCATGAAGCTCACAGCTTTGGCTTTTAATGGAGCTGAATAAAGGATCGCTTCACGTGCAGTTATCCCAGCATACCTGAGAGGGCAATAACATCTTGCTGGGAAGCTCGTAACAAGCTGCTAGGAGCAGGAACTTGTTAACCTAGTTCACCTGTGGTCAGAGAAGTATGTCTGACTACAACAGATGATTTTATGTTTCAGTGGTACGTAGCCTGCCAGAAGCACAGAGTGCTGAGCATGTTGTGATACCATGGTACAGTTGCTGCAAATATGCATTTTCCTGGCATTGATCCTACACAGCTGGAACCTGATCCTTACATCTCATAACTATTTTCTTAGTGAACTGTCTCCTTTCTTTGAAAGTGCTGAAGTAATTTTTGGTGTGTGTGGAGGGAAATGGGTACAACAGCAAGGCCCTTGGGGTTGAAAAGAAACCCTGAAAGAGTTAGTTTATGCATTTTTAATAGGAAGAACAAAACCCATCAAGCAGAGTTAAGTGGTTCCTCTCTGATACCTTATCGATTAGTTGACTATTTTACTTGTCATGTGGAATGCCCTAGTTCAAAGGTACTGACCAACATCAGAGAGGAGTGTGGACTGCTGTGACCCACTTCACAGGAGGATGGCCTATCCACAAGGTCCCATTTCAAGACCTCTTATGTAGCCTTCCTTCAGTCCCACCCCCATCAACTGAAATTGTTCCAGACAGGACTTAAGTGCTTTGCAGAGAAGAACTTTTCAGCTGCGGAAGCTGAGTAACTGGTACGTTCATTTCAGATACTGGACACCTGCAGGCAGTGAAGAACACTTCATGCCAAATCTCAGCTCTCGATCAGGTAGGAAAACGATCTCAGTCTTGAATTATCAGCATACAGGCAAATACTCCGCCTTTTGGGCAGTCGGCCAATAGTTCGGTTCCTGTATTTCCTGTTGTTTCATTTGCAATGACTACCGCTGTCTGATTGTAAATCCATGACAAAAATACTAAAATTGTTCACATTGAAATATCTGTGATTTATTCATCATCTTTAACTTTCTTGGTGCTGTTCATTGTATTCAACCAAAATTTATGAAGTTTTTATTAACCAGAAAATGCTACTTCAGTTACTCTACACTCAGGGAAATGTACCCCATGCCCTACTTCTAAAGCCCACTGTATTTCCAAAGAAAGATGCTTTTAAACATAAATAATTCAATAATGAAGGTCAAAAGCAGCTTTATTGCTATGAATAATCCTCATGAATGGCATCCAGTCTATACAACAATAAGCATTACACTTGGAAAGGAATTGCTTGCAGTAGCAGGTTCTTCTACTTTATAAATGCTCCATTTTGAATGAAAGGGACTGATTTTTGCAGTCTTTGAATCAGAGCAACAGGGATTACGTCTATGTTTCTGAAATGCTTAGAACAAAATGTTCCATCTCTGCACTATTTCTGATGCATTTCCATACATACACTTCTTGTCTGTACTTGGACCTCCCTCTTCCCTCCTCCCTTTCTATTTTCACCTCTTCTTTTCCCTTTTCTGTTTCCATCAAAGACTATCAGTCATTTCTCACTTATTAACAGGAGTAGACCAGGAAAGATTATGCTCCCCTTGGGTTAAAACCCTAGGACTTAACAAAGTAGATAGCAAAGATGACACTCCTTTGAAAGATCATATGATCATTTAACAGGAATTTAACATTTCAAGCAGGTTTAATGACATTAGCTTACCAGGGACGTGCGAGCTATTGCTTGCACAACAGCATTGAAGACTTTCTGGGGCAGACGGAGGAGCGTGGTTCCACTGTCTACTATCGCTTTATCGGCATTATACTAGGGAGGGGGAAAGGAGGAGAGAAGTTACACACTGTAGTTAATGTAATGCAGATTCCACTGTTTCATAACACTGACAAAGCTTTTCCTTTTTGGTAGCTGTCTTCCCAAACCTGCATGTCATACCTGTCAGCAGCTCTCTCTAATTGATAGCTTGAATTCAAATGAAGTCTGAGAGCAAAACCAAGATACGGTCAACCTAGACACAAGAGTGAGCTTACCTGCACCACTCAAGAAATTACTGCATGTCACCACAGCTGGTGCAAACGGCCAAACCACTGTGAAGAGAAGTAAAGCCCGGCCCCCGTCAGAGGTGTGAGCTAATCCATTTTACCTCCCACGTGCTTTGGGCAAAAGCACTCTCATGGTGGGTGCAGACAGACGCTAAGCACGCTGACGCAGCTTATGCGTATGGCCAAACCCTAAATCAAGGTTTCTGCTATCATGGAAACATGGAAACAACTTGCTCCAGTTTAAACACAATAGAGCAGCCAACTTGTAATGGCTGGCATATCTAACTTAAGTACAGTCAGGGAACATTAGGCTGGTTGCGTTCGGTACCAGCTCAAGAGTACAAATGCCAAATGCCACACCTTTCTCTCTTGGCTGCTGAAATCCACTAAAACACAGACCAAAAAAAAGGACGAAGAAACGTGAAAAACGTGCCTCAAAATCTGCACTAAAAAAAACGTAAGCAAACATTTCTCTTCATTGTTAAAACCCCAACTCTCAGATTAAGGGATTTCATTAAACTTCAGACATGGTAAGCAAAGAATAAGTTTTTTAAAGGGTACATATTTTTTCATGAACTCCTTAAAAACTATGATTACTTGTGGGAAGAAAAAAAGGCAAGTGGGGAAGTAGCAGTGGCAGCTGTTTGCATGAACTACTTTTGTTACCAGCTTAGGCAGCAGGATCAATATAACTAAACAGTGACACATTTATGGCATAATCATAAGACACGAAGAAACATACAGCATAAGCTTTTTAGGAAGAGGTCAAACAGCAAGCGAATTTAAAATACAGTGGTTTATATGTTAGAGTCACAAGGAATATCTTTAGTGCCGTGACAAAAATATAAACCCCACGAAAACGTAAAAATGTAACTCTTCGGTTATTTTCTTTTTGAAAGAAGAGCTGCTATAGCCTGCCAAGCAGAGCTGAAAGAAAAGCAAACAGGAAACCATTTATTATACACTCAGAAATACTTCTGAAGAGTGGAGAGAAGTATCAGGCATTATGGAGTCTATTTTAACAGATTCGTACCACAGATCCACAATCGCCAGCATCCTGGAGAGGCACCCTTGGAAAAAAAGTAGGTAGGAGGCACAGCCAAAAGGGCCAACCACTAGCATAAAACCTTGCAAAATGCCTGGAGTAGCAGGATCGCTCGGCCAGGGACCAAGCACCTGGATTTTCATGCTGTGCACAGCGTACACAGCGGGAAGCAACTTCTTGCCGCCTTAGTCTTCCTGGTCAATCTTTAACAGCGCAGCCGACGCGCTGCCAGCGGCTCAGCGCTTCGCTCGGCCCCGGCCTGCCAGGCTCAAGGCCACAGCCGCGGTGTAACGCTGGGCAGATTCCCGGCAGTGCAGCGCGGGGACTAGTTTTTTCTTTTTACTTGCAAGGAAAGGAGCAGTCTCTGGTGACTGTTACAAAAAAATGTTCCATTTCCTAGAAAACAACTAAGAGAAGAGAGGGCACGTAGTTCATTGTCCTACGCGGTGATTTATGCATCCTCTGCAAGCTCCTAAGTAGCCTAACTTTAATCATACTCGCCTTAATTTTTGCGGGAAGCTCTCCTTTGATCAAGAAAGGAATGGATGCCTTCTGTCCCAGTGACGAGCCTACCGTGCTAATATACACCGTGTAAAAGCAAACCCTGGCTCAGAAAAGAGGGGCAATAACAGGAAACTTCTGTAACACCGCTAGGTTTTTAAGTGAGTTGTTTTCTGGAAACAGCGTGTATTAAACCATTAGTACAAGGGCTCCTCTTCAAAAACATGTTGATCATTTTTTAGGGCAAGAAAAAAAAAAAGGGAACAAACACTTATGTTAGAGGAGCAGCAGTTTTGCCTTCCTAACAGTATAACAGAGACAGACATGTAAATAGACCTTGTTTTGCTTATGAAGTTGAAAGACGATGTGACTAATTTTACAGATTTTACATAGCAATATCATGTTCCACATTTTGCACAGAAATATTTATGCACGTGTAAGATTTTAAACATAAATTTAACTTAATTTGTATGAACTATAAAAACTTTAGATTTATCATGTGTCCCAATGATTTCCAACTAAGAGAACAAGCCTAAGATAACATTAAGATGTCTAATGAAAACAGGGCATGAAAATTACAGAACTAAAATGAAAACATGGAAGTGCAACAAGCTACAGTAAGAAACAAATGAAACACACACATGCATATCCCTCCAGAAAAAAAATGAAACAGCTTTGAAATAGAAATGGCAACAACACAGTCTCATTAGACTGCTCCAGAGATAGCAGAGCATTATTCCTAATAAAAACAGAAAACATATCCATCAGGAATAAATAACTGGCAAGGCTGAAGCAAGCAAAAGTGGATTACAAAAATAAAAAAAAAAAAGGCACAGAATGAGGTACATTGGGAAGCTTCCCAGGATGCCATCTGCCCACTGCCATCATGAATTACATGCTCAGACATCTCCACAGGGGTCAATCCAAAGTATTCCCTTTTCTTATTTTGACCAGAATTGCCTTAAAACCTTTTGGTTTTATTTTACTGTATATGTTTTGCATGGCTTGTTCAACCCTTAATTATCAGAGGAAACTGCAATACAGATCTCCTGGTAAAGACAAAACTGATCAATTAAGTGTTTTTCTCAACCAAACTTGCATTTTATACAGACAGAAATGCATTATCGCAAATACCTCTCTGCAGTCTAATTCGAGGTTCTGTCCTCCAACCTCCAGTTTGAGAATTTCAACCTGGTAATACCACTCCTCTTTGATAGGTGTGTACCAAATATCACCCCTGTACAGACTTGGTTCAATTCCACCCAGAACCTGAGGGAAAAGCAAAAGGAATTCACAGACTTTAAAATCCCGGATGTTTAGTTTGGGGGCAAGTACGGGAAAAAAAAGAGGAATATTTAATTGTGATACACAGAGCATCAAAATTTTAATTTAGCACCATTTGGAAGGATTTTACTGATGAGTTCTCTGTCAATAGTAAAACAGTACTAAACATCGAGACATTAAGCAGATCGTGCTTCAGTCAACCAGAACTCCTATACTGGGCCAAATGACAAGCATCTTCACCTACAGCCTCACACTGATTCTCTCATGAAAGCTCCACTGTTTAAAATCACAACAGCATCTTCTGTGCTTTATTCTAGGCAATGTATAAAAATGGGACAGAATAGTAAACTTGCACATCATAAGTTCACTTTATCAGATCAGAAAAGCCTTATTACTGCTCAAGAACATTTCATTTTTCTTACACACATCTAAAATGGAATATGACCATCCTATCATTGCTATCACTATTAGCTTCCATCAAAACTTACGTTGAAGCTGTTTGGGAGCTTACTAGACCATCAGACTTTGAACTGAACTAACACAGCGAGTTCCCTCTTGGGCTTCCTCTATCTCAAGTATGTTAACATTTACAGGAACTACAATAACTATTTGTGAGCAACCCCTGTGCAGATATGCTTATTTTAGTGTAATTCAGGAACAGTCATTCCAGCGCCTCATTCCAGATAAGTTCTTGGTCCCACTAAAACTGATGGAAAGACTTTTGAGAGTAACAACATGCGGAAGACCTGGTCTTCAGATATTTCTCCTTTAATATGTTGTCCACAAAAAAAAAAAAAAAAAAAAAAGAAGAAGACAAGAGCATTGATTCATCTCCCCCTTTTCACATCATGTAAAAAAAATAAAAAATACTGTAGCATTTTGATGAGCTTGAACAAGCTTAGCAGCTGAGTAAGGGACTACTCAGTTTAGGGAAGGTAGCAGAATCTGCCCTGAGGAAACACCACAACATTTATGTTCTTCTTTACTAAAATTAAACTTGAAATGCAGAGGTTTACTCAAACTTGAGAGAGAAAAAAAAAGAATGGAAAATGAAAATAAATAGGCACTGGAGTTTTGCCTAAGTGCTTAACTTTTCCTTAAAAATATATAAACATTTCCTATGTTTAAACACTAAATTTGGAAGAAGTAGGATAGTCATAGAAAAGAGGGAGAGAGATTAACAAAGATACATCTTCCCTCTTAGATTGACAGATACCCACAAGACTACCTCCGTTGGTACCACTTCCAGAAACAGGCAGTCCAGCACCACACATCTGCAAGGAGAAAATGTTGGGGATCTTTGCCTGCCTCACAAGAGAGTCAAAGAACGTCTCCACAGAACTTGAAGGCTTGAAGGTGTTGAAAAACAAAACAAAACACAAAAGAATTGCAGAAGTATTAATTAAAAAGTTTCTTTGCAGTAATGAGCCAGTCATTCAAACAAGACCACTTTTCACAAGTAAATTGAATTTCTGACAACCAGGTGATGAAAATTCTAGATATAAGTCATTAAAACCCCAACAACTGTCATTTTTCTGTTTCTGGTGTTTTTAGAGACATTTTTACTCTTGACCACTGTCACAGAAATCCCTAAAACAAGAGAGTATTTTTCAATGGCAGTTTTCAAACTCAAATACTAGTTTCAGTTTCAGGCAGAAACTTGCACCGATGCTTTATGTTTGGAAAAGGCTTTGGGTTATTAGAACAGTCAAATGTAACTTGCTGTTCCCACCTTTCCACAGTTAAAAGGCACAATTTTCAAGTGAGGATTTTCAGGTTTTAAACACGGTTTAATTCTGATGAACTTTGAAAGACCCAAGTGCACTCACTTCAACTGATTGCTGGCCAACAGGTTCTTTCCTGCACTGCACATCATGCTCGTCTTCGCCGTTACTAGAGTACTGCAATTTCATTGTAATTCAGATTTCCGTGCAGGTACATCTCATGACAGACAGAGACCCTGGGTAGCTAAGTTAGGTGCCAAGTGCCCTTACTACACAAAGCACACAGCAGCCTCAGAAGCCAACAACACTTAAGTCTTTGGAAGAAGAGAAAAATAAATGCCCTGAATACCCTATTTGCCCAAACTGGAGTTTGAGAAGCAGCTCTTCTCTGTCTGTCTCTTGACAGTATATGACAGCAAGTACAGCAGGAGTCAATACAATGATCACACAACTCTTGAATAAAGCATTATAATTCCAGAGTCAGCAGGCAGTATTGAATCATTTGTTGTAATGGGATATATCTCAGTTTGTGGTTTTCTCAGACAGTTATGTGTAGGTTGGAAACTATGACTAGGTACTATTCCAATCATGTTTTCAGTTTCAGATTATAAGGTTATAAATTTTAGACTACACGTTGTAGGTTTTAATTTAAACTTGTACCTGGATTTCCTACCTCCGTAAGAACAGGATGCGCTTGCTTATATGTTCAAAAAAACACTGTAGCTAATATTTGTTCTGAAATTATCCATATGTGCCCTCCATCTCAACTTTTACTTTATGAATGGAGAACGTCTTAAAACAAACTGCCAAGGGCTTTGCCAAGTAAGTCCATCAGTCCATTGACAAGTCTTGAGGGAGATCATCACAACCTTCATAAAAGCCCTCCACACGCATACCAGAAGCCTCTACTCCCATCCCCTGGTACCATAAACTCTGTAAAAGCTTATTTCTTCCAGAGGAGCTAAAATCAGTGTCTTCATCACCAGAAGAACCTCAATCTTCATATTGGACTGTGATACCATCACAACCCAGTTTATTATTTGTGGAATTTAACAAACCCAAAGGATCCATAGAAAAGAGTGGGTGGCAGGGTGGAGCATAATGCTGACAGATCATCTGCCCTCTTTAATAGCTGGGGAAAGGGTGACTTACCTTGGCTAAGGCACCGTATGCAAGACCTAGAATCCCATGCCATTTAACTCCTGGTAAGAAGAAATTCTCTGACTCAAGAATGGTAGCAATGTTGATTGTGTAGCTGCCATAGATTCCTTTTGGGATAGTAATGATATCTGTACCCAGCACTCCAGTCCAGCTTCCTTGACTGTACTTAACTGTGACATCAATCCCTTGAGACTTGTATGTACTTGACCTTGAAAAGGAAAAGATACACTTATGCATGACCAGTTCATTTACAATGCAAGACAACAGAATATATTCAATCTTAATTTTTCCCAGAGAGGAAACAAAAGTGAAGTCTGCGAAGTTGATCACATGTATTCACAGAAGGGGGATAGACTGTAAAAATAGTAAGAGATAAAAAAAAGCACTAATAAGAAAAAGTCTTGAGGCCCAGTTTTCATACTGAAGCCATCAATGACTCAAGGCTTCACTATATATGTATATATATTTTTTTTAACTTTAAAGTATTAAGCTATCTAGTGCAGTATGGGTTCATGAAAGGCGAGTCCTGCCTGACCAACCTCATCTCTTTCTATGACCAGGTGACTCGCCTAGTGGATGAGGGAAAGGCTGTTGATGTAGTCTACCTAGACTTCAGCAAAGCCTTTCACACGGTCTCCCACAGCATTCTCCTGGAGAAGCTGGCGGCCCATGGCCTGGACAAGTACACTCTTTGGCTGGATCGCCAGGCCCAGAGAGTGGTGGTGAATGGAGTCAAATCCAACTGGCGACCGGTCGTGA
>VWZZ01000285.1:226530-247651 GCA_013399095.1 Psophia crepitans | reverse complement strand
GCCTGGACATGAGCCGGCAGTGTGCCCAGGTGGCCAAGAAGGCCAACGGCATCCTGGCTTATATCAAGAACAGTGTGGCCAGCAGGAGCAAGGAGGTGATCGTCCCCCTATACCCAGCTCTGGTGAGGCCGCACCTCTAGTACTGTGTCCAGTTTTGGGCCCCTCGCTAAAAGGATATTGAGGTGCTGGAGCATGTCCAGAGAAGGGCAACGAAACTGGTGAGGGGTCTGGAGCACAGGTCTTATGAGGAGCAGCTGAGGGAACTGGGATTGTTTAGTCTGGAGAAGAGGAGGCTGAGGGGAGACCTTATTGCCCTCTACAACTACCTGAAAGGAAGGGGTGGCGAGCTGGGGGTCGGCCTCTTCTCGCAGATAACTAGTGACAGGACAAGGGGGAAGGGCTGTAAGTTGCACCAGGGGAGGTTTAGGTTGGAGATGAGGAGAAATTTCTTCTCAGAAAGGGTGATTGGGCATTGGAACGGGTTGCCCAGGGAGGTGGTGGAGTCACCGTCCCTGAGGGTGTTTAAGGAAAGGTTGGATGTGGTACTTAGGGACATGGTTTAGTGGGTAATA
Source organism: Psophia crepitans (assembly GCA_013399095.1). Lineage (NCBI taxonomy): Eukaryota > Metazoa > Chordata > Aves > Gruiformes > Psophiidae > Psophia > Psophia crepitans. The sequence continues at coordinate 247,079 of VWZZ01000285.1, read as the reverse complement.
GGTGGGGGGGGGACACGACGGTTGAACTAGATGACCCTGGAGGTCTGGCCCCAACCTTTATGATTCTATGATTCTATATCCCTGACTCAGACTGGTCTATTGCTATAGGAACAATAATATGTTCTGTCTCCAGTTAGAGTAAGTGGTACTAGGAAATTGAAAGCTTCTGAATTCAAATCCAAAATTGAAATGCCAGGCTAACTAAATAGCTGGAGACTAATAACTCATTAATATTTTAAAAAAACATTTTTGGTAAATTGGAATGTTATTGTGAATATCAGCAGTAAGACACAGGTTTTCTAAATCTGCAGTTTGGTCTATCTATCAAGAAGTAAGTACATTTGGATATTATTAACAAATGAATCACTGACTTGGAGGAGGAAAAGAAGGAGTTCCTTCTAGACCAAGGCAGCAAAGGCAAAGGAGCAGTTTAAGTACGGCAAGCAAAGAAAGGAAAAGAATCCTGTTTAGAAGGCTTAAGCAAAAACATAATAAAAAAAAAAAATCAATTTTTTTTTCCATTTTAAAATCCTATAGTATATACATAGCGATCGTCTTCCACTCTCATCAGTAGTGAAGAGCTATGCAGCTTCTTATCTTGAGGGACAATTTGGCTGTATGGATCATGCAGGTGATCCTCTTCCTAGCTAAGAGAGGGCGGGGAGCAGTAAGAGGCCAGGCACTAAGCCTAAGCAGCTCTTGATACCCCCAACACCTAACCCGTCAGGGGTCTTCACAGCCCAGTAGCTTGTAAGATCCAAGACAGCAGAAATAAATGAGGTAACAGACCCCACAGATTTTATTTCAAAATTGCAAATTTCAGAGATCCTGTTACTACTTGTATCGGGTTGCTGCTACTGCCGTTTTACCTTTCTGTGTAATTCTGCATTTGTATGACACTTGGACAAAGGGATATCTCTGCGCAGGCAGGGTCTTCAGAGCACCACTGTGACACTGCAGTACATTTTATAAATCAAAATAGTGTCTGAATAATTAGCGATGTAAGAGAAACTAGGGGGGGCAGGACAAGGAAGGGAAAATACAGGGCTCGTCACATAGAAAAGTGTCTGGCTGTGCAACAGAAAAAGAAACATCTGAAACCAGAGAGAAAAGTGAGTGCTGGGAGAATCAAGCGAAGCGAATCTGCGAATACAGACTCTGCATGACGAGCGACAGCACATAGCTCTTCTCCCGTAAGAGGCAACAGCCTGATGGATTGAGCTGTGGACCAGGACACAGACAGGCGGTGTTCATTTCCCAGCACTGCTGGTGAACTTCCCTGTGGAAAGGCAGGGCAAGTCCCCTCCCCACCCCCTGTGCCCCAGCTTTCCCGCCTGTAGAAATGGGTATGAGGATACTCATTTGTAAAGCGCACAAATGTTGCGTTGAAGAAAAGGCCTTATTTCCTTCAAGGCACAACATACGCAGTGTGGCAAGGGATCTCACATGATCCCTGGGGCAGTAAATTATATTCTGTTCTGCAAAACCGCTTCCTGCTCTGTCTTCTTGAATGTAATCAGCCTGCGTTTTTCCACCTCACTGATCCAAAGGAAGAAAACTTCTTTGAAGGTGAAAACTAGAGACTTGTTCTAATTTATGGGCTGAGTGTTTTAAACAAATACACAGCACAAAAAATTCCAAACAAGCTGTTGTGGCTATGATGAGAAAATACGCAATTCAACTTTTCAGGCAGGACAGAGTGTATCTTTGCTAGAGGCAAGGAAAAAGGCCTCCTAGATTATGGTGCTGTAGTGCCACTACTCCCTTCTCCCTCTGCTTTCTGGTTACTGTCTTCTCTCCAAAGCAGCCTACAGAAATGTGGCCCTCAAACCTCATCTTAGAAAACTAGCAACAGGTTCATTTTCTCATACATATCCACTCCTCATTACCGGCCTGCAGCACGCTGACAAGACACTATGCTCAATGTGGTAAGAGCAAATCCACTGCACAGAAAGCCCTGCTTAACACCAACCTCAAACACATGCAATTCCTTCTTAATTCCATGGTTTCCCAGCTCACTTGCCACTCTGCAGCAAACCAAAACTTCAGATTTTCCTACTTGCCCATTCACTTTTTCCTGAGCACCAAATCAATGTCTCCATGAACAGCAATGGCAAAGGAGGGACAGAAAACAGCAACAGACCAAAAAAATCTAAACAGAAGTTTTGATCCCTTCTCTAGTGAAGACGGATGGCACACGATTAAGTGATTCAGGGCCAATGACTTTAAGATAAAGCAAACATGAAAACCCGACAACCAACCTAATTGTCTAAAGACTATTCCACAACCTAAATTACTGATTTTTAACCAAGAAATCCCATCTAATTTGCAGGGTTCTGGAACAAGTTTATAATTTCTCTCAAACCATAAACTGTACAATGTAAACAACCAAGGATCGCAGGATCATACTGCAAAGCAGTAGCTTACTTTCACTCCCTGGTACATAACTTACTGTATTACCTCAATTTATTGCCCATAATTTTCTTACCTCTCTATTTCTTGGAATGATCAACCCTTGAAACTTTAAATGGTGAGGCAGTAGTACTCATGCAGAAATAAAACAGAATACTGACATCCCTGAATATGTCACTCTCACATACTGCTACAGAGCCATCACTGATAATTTAGTTTCAAGTATAAAAATCCCTTTATACATCTGTTTAACTAGTTCTTTTATCATAAGTAGCATACTTAACAAAAACTACCTGTCATTTTGAACAGCATGAGAAACATACACTGTGATTTCTTTTCCAGTCCAGGACACATTCGGCCATTTCCCAAAACCATCATGGTAATTTGTACAGCGTGATCACTACAGCAGACTCGGAACTTTCCACAGCGAAGTTTTGTCAGAGCCCCTCAAAAGCCCAAATCGTGAAAGAGTTCACAATAACAGTTCTATTCGTTTTGTACAGAAAGAACCAGATAATTAAACAGTAGAATTATACAACACGGATTGTATGACACACATCATCATCTAACAAGCTAGTTCTAAAATTGCTCAAGAAGGGCTCTTCCTGAACAACATGCCCTCTGGGTCCTTTGAAACAAAGATAATGCCTTTCCTATGCACCCTCCTCAATTTTAGTCAAAAAACAATCACGTATTTAATTTCAGATTTTGATCATTTGAATAAAATTAAACTAAGAGCATGGCAATCGGGAAATTCAGACCCATCACTCTCTTTCTCCAACACAATATTAATATTCTAATAAGCATGCATCTATAACTCAGTCCCATTAACTTAACAAATTACTGGTCCTTCTTTCCGCTCGTCTTCAATTTGCAGTTTATGACTTTGATATGGAAGCACTTCAGGACAATATAAAGAAAAACTGCAGGAATGATTACCAAATGAGAAGAAATCTCTTTATCTAATTTTGAAGTGTTTCACATAGTGTGGAAGAAAAGTGCCCATAGGTCATTTGTCTCATTTACAGATGGGTAAAGGTCACTCTTAGGTAATTTTACAGATGCGGCAGATGTGATATCAAGGCCCTTGTCTACCATCTATGCAAAATCACGACAACCAGGGAAGATAACCTGCCCACTGGGAAAAGGCTGTCATAAGGCGAGTCTCAAAAAGGGACGAGCAACAGGGCTCAAGGAACTATAGGTCACCGGGCTTCACCTCAAGTCAGGAAAAGTCTGAAAGCAACCTCCTGGAATTCGTTCCCAAGCACATGAAGGACAAGAAGGTAATCGTGGACACTCAAGGAGGAACTTCACAGGCGTATCATACCTGACCAACCTCACTGCTTTCTACAACAACATGACTGGCTACACAGATGAGGAGAACATAGTGGCTCTGGCACATGTTGACTTCAGTCAGGCTTTAGACAGTGTCTCCCATAGCATTCCCATTTGGAAGCTGAGGATGTGGGGCTGAACAAAGAGACCACTGTGGGGGCTGAAGATGTGCTAGGCCACTGGGCCCAAAAGGCAGCGACCACTGGCTCAACATCAGGCTCGTGGCAAGCATAGTGCCCTAGGAGTTGCGAGTGCAAAAAAAATTGTTCTAACATCTTCATCAAGAACCTACATGATGGACAGACTGTACCCCTCACCAGATATGCACAGGACACTACGTTAAGGGGAGTAGCTGATGTGCTGAATGTCAGTTTGAATCAAAAGGAACCTTGAAAAACAGGGAGATTTAGCCAACAGAAACCTCATGGCACTCAACAAGGAGAAGCTGAAACTTTTGTAGATGAGAGGAAACAGCTCCATGCATCAGGACAGACTGGGAAGCAACTGAAAAGGATTTGGGGTGATGGTGGATGCTAGACTGCGTAAGAGCCAACAGTGTACTTGCCCTGTGCATACAGCAAACTCCACACCAGGCCACATTTGGAGGGCCTCCAAAGATGACGCTCTCACCCTCTGGCTAGCACTGGTGACACCACACCTGGAACAGCCTATGGCCAGCTGTGGCAAGCCAGTTCAACAGGGATCTGGAGACAGAGAGAGGGACTGGCAAAGGGCTACCGGGTAGGCCAAGGACCTGTGATGAGAAGCTGATAGGAGCTAGGCTTCAATTTTGAAAGAGACTTCAGACCAGCTTACAGTAACTTGAAAGACAGTTACAAAGATGACACAGCCAAACCTTTCTCTGCCGTGCCTGGCAATGACACAAGGGGCAACACCCAAGAGTTACATTTTGTGAGGTTCAGGTTGGACATTAGGAAATATGTGCCACACAGGAGAGTGTGGCACAACACTGAAACACACTGCCCAGAGGGAGCATGAATTCTCCACCCTTAAAGTTTTACAGGACTTGGCTGGACTCAGCCATGGCTGATCTGGTGACAACCTGATCTGGTGACAGCCCTGCCTCATCTGGGATACATACTAAGTGACATACAGAAGTTTCTTGCAAACAACACTTTTGAAAGATCTAACTGATTTCACTGGGGCCAGGATCCCTCTCAGATGACATTTATTTCAATGTATTCCAAGTATTTGAAATGACAGAAGCATTACGTAGCCAGGTTCAAGTATGCTAATGGTTGTACTTTATTCTGAGGATATTGCAGTACTCCATCAATCCAACCCAAACCAGAAATTGCTATTGCAATTGCTCTGGACTGTAACGACTTCAGTTTGAATCATTTTACAAAGCACCCTTAACTCCTCCGGGCCTAAAATTCAAGGTTTCATTATTAACCTTATACCGAAGTTCTCAAAACACGGTGTACACTGAGAACACTGATAAGAGACTGTAACCTTCAAGTGATTTCACAGCCTCTCTCAACACACAACCTCTGCCCTTGCTGCTGTTGCTAAGAGAGGCCTTGCCCTTCCAGACAAAATAACTTCACTTAAGAGAAAAGGGGGAAGGAATGCTTGTGCTTTTAATTCCTTGCAGTTAAGTTTCCTCTAGCCACTAACTAGGAAGGGGATAGCTGGCATGTAAAATGCTGCAGTAGTGCAGAAATGGCTTTGAAGTGCAAATTCTGGACTTTCCAGACCCATGTCAGGTCAGAGTGAGATGTGAAATATCTCCATTAACATCTGAATATGTGACAGGACGTAAGGCTCTTCTCGTAAGCAGCATGGAAATACTGGCTTTCCCTCTGTTACCAGTGCATCTTATTGGAAAAAAAGTGCAAAACCCCAAGTTAAAATACACAAAGAGATAATGAGAAGGGTGATATTCTCCAGGCTCCCAGTCCCCTAAGTATTTTTATCCGCATGCTTCAGCTAAAGATAGACACTTCTGTTTTGGAGAAGTTTACCTGAAATAATTAAAAATAGAGAAGGGCAGAAAGGAAGGAAGAAAGGAGGGAGAGAGATTCAGACAAAGCTGTGTTTGGCCGTGACTGCTGTCAGCTCATGCTAAATACAGCAAATTTAGTCCATAACGAGCACCAAACCCACCAAGCCATACCTTATAGACAGCCAGATTCAGCAGGGTTTGTCCAGATCACTAACTGATCGAGGCCCTTGGCCAAACCAAACAACAAATCAGTTTTTGACTAATTTTAATTTTGGATGAAATGTCAAGCAACAGATACAAGTACTGCGTTTTAATTTTTGTTTTTAAACAAAGGAACAGCATTATTTAAACTTTTAATTGTTTCCAAGATTATTCAGATAAAAATTTAGCTGTAACTGATGTGACTTTGCAAACGATTTTTATCCTGTAGTCTTCCTCCCTTTTCTCTGGCTCTAATCAGCACTGCGCTCAGAGCTCAGTTGCGCTGCCATCAGTGGGACTGTTTACGGTGTCAGGCAGGACTTCGCACCAGGCAAGCCCAACATTCCCATGCGGGCAAGAAACATCCCACTCTCATGGGATGTCACTGGAGCCCCACAAACTGCCTAATCATCCTCTTTTATGTGGAGGAGTCAGAATCTAAAAGACATCCTAACCCATCACGGCGTGCAGAACAGGTACTTACAGCTCGGTATTGAAGTAGGACGTGACATCAGGATCAGGCACACCTGCTACAGCAAAATTACTGCTCCCAGTGTCAACCAGAATATTTAACTGCCGAAACAGAAGAAAGGAGAGGTGGTTTTCATATCCAACTAAACAAACAAACAAACAAAGCGTTAAAGTTTCTGTCTAAGCTACCTCCAGGTTCAAAATGATGATGAAATTTGCCCTGAAAGATAAATACAAAGCATCAGTTTTGGGAAAGATATGCTGGTGTAGCCCCTTCAAAACAGCTGATCATGCTGAAGTGCTTTAGAATAGTCATGTTCCTGGAAGAGGGAAAACCCGCCAAGCCTGCATTCGCACAGTGGACAAATTCACGACCATCTGAAATTTGTTTTTGGCCCAACCCATGTGTCTCAGCAACCTGGCTCGTCCAGGACAGAGGTTGAATTGTGTACTGTTTAAAGCACTGTTTGCCTTAGGGCTTATGAGGTTTCTAGGTAGGGGCTGAGTGCAAGTCTGAGCAGAAATAAGCAGAAGCGCAAAGCAGTCTCGTGGCTTGGAGACCATGGGAACATTGCCCAGTTCGTCCCAAGCAGCCTACCACAGCTTTCACCACCTTTAAATAGGAGAATGGCAGATTTATAAACACTGTGAAAAACATGAATTGAAAGATGGTCTAAGAGTGGGCCATTTGTTTGGTTAACTGGGAGGATGATTTAGGCCAAAAACTGCCTAACAAAACCATATGGACAAAACAAGGCACCTCCGTTCTCCATCTGGCTCAAGTCAGCAGGTTGGTTCACCACAGCTGCACAACGGCTCGTGCTAGCACAGATCAGAAGGTAACAGCACAGGAGCAAGCAGCCAGATGCAGGATCACCTCTTGCAGCAAGACCTTGAAACTACAGGTGTCATTAAACGATAACTTCAGTCAGTCAGAGACTGTACTACTACCAAAAGCAGCAGCCACACTTTTTCCCTGCTCTTGGCTGGATGGTTCCCATGGCTTCTTGGCATAAGCACTAGCACCCATGGGGCTATATGCAAATCAGATCAGGTTCCTCACCTACAGTTATTAAAAAAAAATAATAATAAACTAGCAATGTGCCATATCAGATAGCTACGTGAAAAGAGATGGTAGAGTACATACTATGGGTGATTGCCTCTTTTGGTGACAACGTGGTCTCAGATTGGCCTAAAATGATTGTGAAGTTATGCCCTAGGCAGCAGGGAACGCCCGCTCCCCAGAAAAATATTAAGGAATTAAGATTCCTGTAGGAGGGCGCAAGACATCAGGACTGGGTTGCCTGCAGTTTGACTTTCGCTTGAACCAACCACTTTGGTACCTAGAGATCTAGCACTGAAAGTGGATTTGGGAACGGTAAGAGAAAACAATAGCGGAAATGAGTTTAGTGTTGACAAAGGAAGTGGAGAAACAGCTAAGCTCAGGAAGGAGAGAAAAGACAGAGGAGGATAAAGCATTTGGAGAAGATATGCTGAAGACTGAGCACAGACAAAAAAAGTGAGTCAATGTGCAAAAACATCTTTGGTTTGCACGTGGAGGGGGAAGGAGATGGTCGTCCCTGTTTTACCTAGTTAATACAGTATAGGACTGAGGACCTCTGAAATTAAAACATGAATACAAAACCAACTAATAATCCATGGGACTGTCTTTTGAACCGCACTCACACTCTGTCATTGAGTGCAGCCCAAGTCATGCAAAAATTTTAAGACTAACAAGAAACAAACTCACAACCTTAGTCAAGTTATTTACCTGCCTCTCTGTATCCAAGATTTTAGATTAGGTGGAGACAATACATTAAAATTTATTTTGCAACCACATGAGCTAGACACAGACGTTTAAAAACAAAAGGGCATCTACAAGTTCACCCGGCTCCAGGAGCTGAGGCTTCAAAAGTAAATAAGAAACTCTGAGGCATGACTTGCAATAACACCCGAATTTTGCTACATACTTTGTATCAACAATATCAAAAGCCTAACATTTTGTCAACTCCCTGACAAAGTAAGAACTATTCATTTTTTCCCCCTCTCTGGGATAAAAATCATATTAAAAATAAATAACAAAGAGCAGCTACAATGTGTGCATCTATCAGGACTAACGAAAGTTGCCTCAAAGGGGTGCTACAGGGCTTAAATTAATTAGCCTTTCCAGGGCAGTGATGCTTGAGTAATCGGCACTATAGATCAGCTGCATAAATACATGTAGGTGCTGCCCCACCATCAGTAATACGCGTGATACCATACCATACACGGAGCAGGACGNAATACATGTAGGTGCTGCCCCACCGTCAGTCATACCATACACGGAGTAGGACGTGGGAAAAAAACAAACCAAACCACCAAAACAAACAAAAACACTAAATATGACATACATGAAAGATATTTTACCCCCACACCTTAAATACAATGTTATCATCACAGAATTCACAAATCACTGAAGAAAAGGGCAAATTTGCTGCCCACAGTACAGCGCAGATCAACGTTTCCAAAAGAAAATAGATATCGCCCACAAAAAAAAAGAAAAAAGAAAATACAAAGCCGGCTAACCATGCAAGTGCCGGCCCACTCGGACACAGCAGCATTCACATGACAGATCGCTATTGAGGCTGACATTCTCTCCCCGCATGTTTGTGCATAATGAGATGCAGGCGGCCAGGGCAGACACTGATTTATTGTAGTCCTCACAATAGCGCCAGTGATTAGCAGCTCATTTTGGGGTGGGTATAACTTACTGAGTTCTCCTTCTCTCCTGGCTACCCTTTGGATCTGAATTTTCTTTAGTGCCTTCACATCTCATTAAGAACCACTTTCATGTTGTCACCACTGCAGCCTACTTTATTCTGTACTGCCCACTGCCAGTTTAATGGTGCTGCTGGGGGAGCTTTGGGCAAGCTCTGGTGAGTCACAAGGTGGCAACCGAAGGAGCTATTGTCCAGGGCTGCCTGTCCTGCCCCATTTCCAGAGGTCAGCCCTGCCCTCTTCCCAAAAGATGAAGCCAAATGCACTGGGCGCTCACTCTCCAGCCGTCGCATTTCACCGCCTAGCTTACGAAATCTATGGCACCCCAACTTGATTCACTGAGCCACGTGCTGTGGCAGCCAGAGAGCGGTCATACCTCTGTGCCTTTACCTTTCTGCCACCGGGACAGAAGACCCTGATGCCGAGGCAGAGCCAACAGCGGTGGTAGCATCCTGTCCAGCTGCCTCCTTGTGAAGCCCCAAAGATGGTGGATCAGAGCTCTTGTGGGCAGGCGGAGCAGGTTCCTTGGGTTTACCACAGTCACCTCCAGTGAATCACTTCCTGACACTGACAGCTGGTTATTTAGCGATCAGCCTGTGTCGTCAGAGATTATCAAATGAAGTCAGATTTTGCGAAAGCCAAGGTTGGAGAGACATGGCCAAACGAGGCTATGAAGGAAAAGCTGCCCAAGGACTGCTGACTGATCACGTGCCCAGCATTAAAAACAACGAAAGACTACTTTCTGTTCACGTCTGGAGGCACAGAAGAAAAGCCTTGAATTTTTTTAAATTGTAATTTCCAAGTTCATTTTCAGACCTACATAGCAGAAAGCAGACAGCAAATGGAAAGCCTGTTTTTTTGGGTTTTTTTTTGGTTTGTTTTTCATTTTTTTTCTCCCCCTGAAGGTCACCTTTACCACAGCTGTGCAACACAAAATCTGCACCTAGTATCATACCTGGAGATTATTTTGCCAGATGCATTTCCCATACAGAAATAGCATTATTATTAATAAAAGATTTATAAAGAGTAAGCAAGATAGTAACATCCACCTCGGCCATGACAAACATACAGAGGAAATCTGACATCCTATCTATATGTCATTAAGTTGTGCTTATAAAAAGAAACAAATCCAAAGCCGTTTACCGAAAGTCATGAACGTTGAAAGCAAAAGCCTTCTTTGGCCGTGCATTTTATACATTTCCTACTCTAAAGGGGTAGAGACACTGAAAAAAAACCCAGTCGTAATGATTTATTTCAACTGGAAGTCAAATGCATTGTCAATACTTCAAGGATCCCTCAAACTTTCCAGTGCTCGATTTAGCGCCAACAATAAGTAGCACTTACTGTATGCTATCCTCCGTCAATAATTTAACTTACCGCTATGTCTTTAATATTTTTAAGCTTTCCATTGCTGAATGTTGATGTATTTTGATATCAGAAAAAAAAATTGCCTATTGATCTGTCACCTTTTTTTCATCCAGCACAGCTTCATCTGCCTGTGGTTCAGGAGCCTGCCCTGTTTATTACAGCAAGTAGCGTCAATACGACGTCATCAACACTAGGCATTATCTATGCCTCATTTAACTGCCTGGTCAACAGCAATTTGCAGTTACCCCACCATGCATTCAGAAAGCGAGTGACTTCACATTTTCAAAGAAAAGCGATAAAATGTGGCAACGGTTCAATTTCTGTTGCACAGAGGTTGCTAGTATCCTCTAGCAGGGACAAAGTTGCCTCTGCATCTACACCTTACTCAGACTTGGTGTAAGTTTCTCTTTGCTGTTTTCGTTCGAGATTGGGATTTTTTGTAACTTTCAGAAAAATATACAAATACAAATCCCACCTGCTACAAGTGCATAATGCATTTCTTTGAAGCAGCTCTGCATGATTTAGCATACGCAGCCTTTTCCAGGTGTGGAATCCTAGGGCTTGCACGCAACCCTGTTGCACTGTTGCTTTTGATGCGATTCCCTGGGTATCACTGAGCTAGTGGTAATTTTCATCCCCATTGAAAAGACTGGACCATGGGAAAATCCACTGTAGTTTTTTTTCCAAGTGAACAGGCCTGATCCTTTTAGGCCAAAAATAAAGTTTCCCCACTGGACAGAAGTAACCAGACTGCAAAAATGTATTTGGCTCTTCACCTCTGCTTCAGCTGAAGCACGGTGCGAGGAGGGAAGGAATAAGATTTGCACAGATAGAGCCATAAATACAACAATCTCATTCAGCCTACATTTACCTACATTTACTCTGGGATTCCGTCAAAGCCTGAATGACAGACAACTGATAGTTTCCCGGGCACAAGCCAGCAGACCAAAGAAGCTGGCTCCGCAGGAGTTCATGATGAAAACCGTAAGTGATCATGCCTTCTCTGGGATTTTAACTTCACCCAAGGGTGCCCCCCTTTCTTTTCCCTTCTCTCCTGTCCCCAATACACAGAGCAACCATTCCACACTAGTAACATTCATATGCCGTTCAAAATCTTGTCCTGCTGTGCTTTCATGATTTCTCCCACGCACGCACTTAAAATAGGGCTTATAGTCCTACTCTGCTTGATGGAGCATGCCGCACAGCGAACTATCACAAAGTAAAAATGTTTTTTTTTTGTCCACATGTAGAGACTATAAATAGGAGGCATCCCCTTACCGGCTCATGAGCTGTTACCATACATCACGATGTGTGGCTTAGTAGAAATCCACCCCATCTAACAACCCTTGAACTTGTAACATCTCTTAACTCTTTCTTATTCTGTTCGACACATAATAAACCCTACAGAAAATAATTTGCTAGACAGTGCTTAAAAAAAGGTGCAAAGAAGTGCTACATTTCTTGTTAGGGATTAGCAGCTAGAAATCATTTGGGTAATAGTTCTTCTTTTTCAAGCTGGTTAATAGATAGGAAAATTAGTTGCCAATTTAAATACTGCCTCATTTAACACAACGATTCCTAATTACATTATCAGCCCATCTGGCAAGAATTGCTTACAACCATCCCAGGAAAAAGAAAACACACTAGCAACTATGCCGTGTGTTTGCCCACAGTTATTATGTGTTATTATTGGCACAGACTGTCAGTCAGGTTATTTCAGCAATTTGTTTCTACAAATTAATAATGTTACAATATACAGCAGCTTTTTAAGCACAGAGATACTGTACACTTTTTTCTGTGTTACTTGGAATTAGCATTTACAGTCTTTCTAATAAATTCAGAAGACTAGGCTTTCATTTAGATTCTTCATCTGTTCCTCTTAAGATACAGAAATAAAACTGAATTAAAAAAATGGGTTAGAGGAATCTTTGGAAGTGTTTCTCGACGTAGAGGCCTGCATAACTGAGACATAAACTGAAAAACCCTCCACAATGACACATTTCCGCTTGCAGAATAATATGTATTTTGCTGAACAGGTAAGACTGAAACCAAAAAGAGTTAAATTTGTCGATCTGTACGACAGATGGGCACACTGCCCCTGGACGCTGGAGCAGGGACAGTACTCTCCCATTTTTCATTGCTCGTAAGTCGTCCCTGGGCTGGAGCAGCCCAGTCCTCAATTGCTCTGCAGCACTTCACAGAATGGTTGAGGCTGGACAGGACCTCCAGATGTCACCTGGTCCAAACCCTTGCTCATGCAGGGCCACCTGCAGCCAGCCGCCCAGGACCATGCCTGGACGGCTTTTGAATATCTCCAAGGATGGAGACTCTCCAACCTCCCTGGCTAACCTGTGCCAGTGCTTGGTCACCCTCACAATAAAAAAAGCACTATCCTTATGTTTAGAGGGAACATCCTGTGTTTCAGTTAGTGCCCACTGCCTCTTGGCTTTTCATCAGGCACCTCCGAGAAGAGCCTGGCTTCATCCTCTTTGCACTCTCCCTTCAGGTATTTATATACATTGATGAGACCCCAGCTCTCCACTCAGTGTTTCCTCATGTGAGACATGCTCCAGTCCCTTACACCTCTTCATGGGCCTTCGGTGGGCTCCCTCCAGTATGTCCATGTCTCTCATACTGGGGAGCCCTGAGCTGGACACAGCACACAAGGTGTGGCCTCACCAGCACCACATAGAGGAATCGAGAAAAAAAATCCTCTGTTCTATGGCTGACAGCTGCATGGCCACTGGTCACAACGGAGAAATGCCTCACCCAGAGCCAAACGGCTCTCTGCAGTTTGGATGGTATCATGCTTCACCTTTGAGGAGGAAGAATGGGGCAAGTCCACATGTTACACTGAGTACGTGTGGAGAAGTGTTTCCTGTGGTGACCTGAGGGAGGTCACCTCACCAGAGAAAACAGACCTATCTGCCACTACATCCAAAAAAAATCCTCCCGTAGCCATCAGAAGGGTTTAACCATGCAGCCAAGATAAGAGAGGTGTTGTGAGAAAAAAAAAATGGAACAGAGATTAATGATCTTCTAATTCTGTTTGTTCAGCAGGTGGTGCCCATGTTTCACTGCAACGTCACACTGGGGATGCAGAGGAAGGTGATTTATTGCAGCAGGAAAACTTTGCCAAACCAGGAGGTCAAGTATATCACCAAAGATTATTCCTGCTTTTGCAATGGCAGAAGTTTATCACAGATACATTGGTACGTTTGTAGGTTGTGGAGTAAGCAGGAGAACAAGTGGCAAACGGAGGCTCTTCAGGGCAGCAGCAGATCAGCCTGCCAGAGCATGTTCTGTGTTTGCGGTCATTCCCCTCACCACATTCCCAGCTGGTGTCAGGACCTGGGGTTTGACCCCCTTATCTATACTACCTTTACATTCACTCTCTCCTGCAGCCACCTAAACCACTCAGCTATCCCTGGACACTGCCACACCTGCGGTGGGCCCAGCAGAAGACTAAGAGTCTTTTCCTCTCTATCTTTTCATGATCTGCACTGCTAGACTGGAAGGAATACTTTAGTTAGTTTTTTTTTTTCTCTCTCTGAAAACCAATACTCTCTTTCTTTGCCAGAAGATTACAAAGTACTATCTGGATTAGCCAATCTATCCGTGCTGAAGAGCACTGCGTGCTTCTGTAGTTGAGATTTGTATTAAAACCACAAATGCTAAAATGACTGATTGCTCTAAAGTATAAACTTGCTAAACTAAATTGTGAGTTGAAATATGAGCATCTGACTCTGGGACTGATGAATAGTCATTTTGAAGAGAAATATTACAGGAAGTGCTTTATATATATTATCATTTTGACAATAAGGGAAGGCTATTATAGTTTAAAGACAGAAAAAAAAATAGTCAGCCAATCAATTCTGGTAACAAAACAAAGTATCTATTCTTCATTTCTGCGCTCTCCTTTCTGCCAATGCCTTCGGTTCCCTAAACATTAGCATTCTCTCTGCACATGCTGTCTCATGTGGTATCTTATTTTTCAGGCTGAAATTTATTTGCTGTGTCTAGATTTATCATACAACACATCCATCCTATTCATGCTATATGAACATGCTTTGCTGTTGAACATGAGCTATTACTTGCTTATCTTAGAGCTACGTGAATTGTAGCAATTTTGTCTCATTGCCTTTTCAAAAAAGATTAACCTGTTTTTCCCCTCTTTCTTTTTTCCAGATACAAGTCCCTCTCCCATATCACACCCTACAGCTGACAAAAAACTAGGTGTGTAAAGCAACCCTCTAGTTCAACATAAACCAGCTACAGCTGAAGTCACACCCTGCTCCAGGCACTGGGCATTAAGGAAAATCTGAACTACTCAGATAAAGTTCAGCAACAACAATAATCCAGAGGTCTAGAAAAATCTCACCTAACAATTGAAAGGCTTGAAGAGGCTTGAGAAAAATGAGGAAAACTGTGATAGTCTTTTAACAGATGTATGGTTGCTACAGAGACCCCCCTGGGAGTCACACCTTTCAGAAAAAAAGGGTTGTATGCGAGCCGCCTGGTACCTTCGCCAGCCTTTCCCAGGGTAGCCAGCACGTTAACATCACATTAACATCGAGTAGACTGTTAGTTCTTACTAAAGCAGTGAGGCACCCAAGTGCTCACAAATTTGAGTGAGGAAAATCTATGTATTTTCTATATTTATACTAAACACGTTCTTGAATAGAAAGATTAATGATTGCCTAGATAAATGGAAGATTAAAAAAACCCACAAACACAGCCTGAAATTCAAGAATGAATGCAGGAGACAGCAAGCTATTTGCACTTAAGTACACAAAGAGCTCTTATTAAATCAGAAGGCATGTTTCCACCTGTTAGTAGGTGTACAGGAATTAAATTAATCAATTTTCTCCTAATTACAGTACAGCATTGATGCGACAGGGAGACTGTAAGCTGAATGCCACTGGGACCAACTCTCACGTCTAACTGCAAGACTCATGAGGAATCCCAGTCCCCAGGCAGCCTTGGTTTAGAGACGGGCTATGTCTAAGCTCTGTGCCACATCTAAATCAGTAAGCACCTCATCCAGAGCTCACTCCTCCATCCCCAGAGAACATGGTGGACAAAGGCGTCGGAGCTATTAATTCAATAATTCAACAGCCAAAAATAAACTGTCGAAATGCCTGAAGCCTGTCTGTACCACCAGCTCGACTCTTTGAGATATGCTCGTGAATGCCGTGACCAATTTCAGAGCCACCATCTCAGCCTAAACCTCTTTCTCGCTTTGAAACCACGGAGCATGGCCACCGCAGGGCACCGCACTGCTCGGCGGGATTTTGAATTCTTTGGAGCAACAGCCAGCCACATCACATGGATACCAGTCCATGGGGCTCTGGGTGCTGTAGGAGGACCTGAGGAGAGGGACGGTTTCAAGCTGCATAGCAAACAGGTGGGTGACAGAGGTGGGTGAAGGGCTGCACGACTGTATTTCACAATACAGGGCACAGATACCACTGGTCAGTGAAAAAGAGTTTCGCTGTCCCCAGACAGCTCTCCCAAGAGTGCCTCTGTGCACTTGTACCTTTGCACTTAACCACAGCCTGTCTCGCTTCATTCCTGAAGAAAACCACCGTCAGATTATTTCAGTTGACCTGAAGCCAAACTTTCTTTGTAAAAAAAAACAAACCAGAAGGACAACCACCTCACTGAAAAACAACAAAACCATCCACCTCAAGTATCTTAGGTTAAATGTCTGTATCTGATCTGTTTATCAGTACTACGTCAGGCATGATACTTCTAAAATACATCATATGTCAAATAATTCTAGAGAGGGGTGGGTGGGGTTTTTTTTTGTAAAAAAAAAAAAAAGGAGAAAGGAAATCATCATGCTAATACACTACTTTTCAGAGTACAATATCCAAGGTGGTTTTTTTTTTTAAAGGAAATGAAATCAGTAAGCCTACATTAATGTATTATACCTGGTGAATGATTACAGCTAGAAGCTGCATACATTTCAGAATTTCAATTTTCTGAGGCTTTTGCTCTCCAAAATTAGCTTCCAATTTATTTTGTCAGGTCACCCTTTACCTCTATTGTTCATTAGACTCAAAGAAACTGCTCTCTGAATAAAAAGACATGCTTAGTTCTTCTTCTCTATCTAGTTTCAGAAGTCCTACACTGTAAAAAAAAAAAAAAAGTTTGTTTTGAAACTAAAGCGACAACCCTCGAAGCACGGTATCTGTAAGACTGAAATGGTTTTACACATTTGCACAGAGCCAAGCTATACTAAGTAAACTCAAGAAGGCTTGAGCTAACTAATCTTTAAACCTTTCTCATGTTCTACAAGTTTCTACACCATGAGTCATTGTCCATGTTTATGGTGCCATTTGGAAATAACAGCATTAAACAAGAGCCATGATTCAAACGTCAACATTCACTCAAACCCATGGGGCTTTGGGCACCCTGGTCTAGTGGAGGGTGTCCCTGCCCACGGCAGGGGGGTTGCAACTAGATGGTCTTTGACATCCCTTCCAACCCAAACCATTTTGTGAATCCTAATGCTCTTGAGCACAGGCTAGGAGGTATCTCCAACCTCACCAGTGCTGCTGTTTTATTTTGGGTGGGGTTTTTTGGTGGTGTTTTTTTTNTGGTGTTTTTTTTTTTTTTTTTTTTTTTTTTTTTTTTTTTTTTTAAAATCTCCTTTTGTCAAAGACATTGCAGTACCCTTGCCCTTCAGTAGCGGGCAGAAGCCTCTCAGGAGAGATTCAGTCTTGCTCCATTAGAAGGTCTCTCCCTCACACCAAGATCTGAAAACTTCAATCTCAAATTTAAATAAACCCCTGGATTTCAAATTGCACTGGAGAAGTGAAACCAAGTGACAAAGCTGAAACCAAGTGACAAAGCTGCTCCTGCAATATTTAAGAAGCTTTTGAAAGCAGCTATTAACTTTGAAGAATGCTACGTTTTGGAGACAGGTAGGAAGAAAAAGAAGTTTGCAGGACAGCAGTGAGAAAAAAACACAGTGTTTTGAGAAGGCTGCATGCTGGGTCTGATCTCTTCCCTCTCCTCCTCCCCGTCAACTCGCTCTCGTAGCAACATGATTCTTTTCAGGTTTTTTCCCCTCCTCTGTCAAGATGTTAGTTTTGGAGACGGGTGTTTGCTAGCAAAGGTTTTTCAAAGCCTGGAGAGCCACAAGAAGGAGAGGCGAAGGCAGGACACTCCTGACACATCAGATCTATCCGTTTCCCCCAGAACAGGCTGTTCCCAGCAGCGCTGCCATACCCGCGGAGTGGGGCCGATCACTATATTGTCCTTCTCCATCTAGCTGCGCTTACTGCCTGCTTTCAAGAAGGGCTTGCTTATGAGTTTTTAGTGCTTTTCCTGAAGAAGGACACCAAAGGCTTATATGGTACTTTCCAGTTGTTCCCCTAAAACATCATAACAAAGTGGGGAACCATCATTTTTCTTGAGTTTTCTCTACCCGTACACTGCAATAGTGAAATGATCAACCTTCCCAAAACATGAAATCTAACGGACATGATTACATGGGAAGCCCTACCTTACTGCTCAGGTCAAGTTCATGGCTGTAAAAGCAGCCTTTCCCTCCTGGGAGCCAGGAAACTACTGACAATCCCACATTCACACACAGGGATCCCTGGGTTAGCCAAGATCGTTGGACATGGAGGGATAAATAAGTTAGTACACACCTTGGAAAAACAACTATGAACTCCCTGTGCTTCCAGGCATGACCTCTGCCATAAAAACGCCACAACTTGTTCTTCAGGAGTGGACTTGCAGCACCGCCACATACGAGAGCTGCTAAGGTGTTTCATACGGCTTGGGGAGCTGAAAAGGCTGGTCCCATCCTCCAGTTCCCTTGAACTACCTCTTCGCCAGTGGCCTCAGCAGCTTCCACCTCCCCTCCTCCTCTTCTGCCCAGAAACAGCCACCAACACCCACTTTGCACACCTACTGGGCTGCTGTTGTATGGATGGCAAAGGGACACAACTGGATCTGCTGCTGCAGGCAAGGGGAGGGAGGCAGGGAAGAGGTCAGGGAAAAAAACCACAACGACAAACACCAACGAGTCCAACTATGTCAAACACAAGGATTGGAATTTGGTTCTTCTGATTGTACTCCCTGCTAGAGAAGCTGTGCCACATCTCTGGGGAAAGGGGTAGGGTCAGGCAGCTGCCCGCTGGTCCCAGCCGTCTTACGCGGCCCCAGGAATGTACGCAGGTGGCCCCAGGTCTCCGAGTCCAAACAAGGTGAGGCAACTCCGGTGTTTTTATTTTCCTGGTAATTATTAAAGGGAATACAACAGACAGAAGGCTTTTGCTCCCCATTCCACCTGACCTATTTAGGATATTGCCAAAGAGCAGAGTTTGATTATCATCATGGGTATTTCTTGGAATTATACAGGGGAGTTCAAAGGCACACACACAGAAAACAGCTTTCTAGTCCATAATACAAGACTATTTAATCAGGGGAAAAAAAAAAAAGCAAAAAAAAAAGCTGTTAAGCAATGTCACAATAATGCGTTTGATTTCTTAAAAATAAGAACAGTATTTGTTATTCATGTTTATTCTAACATTTTAACTTAAAAATTCAGCAGGGCAATTTTAAAGGTAGATTTGATTCTCAAGTGAAATAAGATATGATTTTAAATTTTTTTTTTTATTCTTTTTTTTTTTTAAAGCAGCAGTATTCCTCCCCCTGCTATTGAACTCATTTATTTCTCTCTCTCCTTCTCAAACATGCACACTTTACTCTTTACCCTGGCTAATACTGTAGAGGCAGCAGCTCTGGGAAATGAACTAGCTTCGCCTGTGGCTCATACATCATTACAATTGTTAACCAAGTTCCACTATAAAAATCTTTATTACACAGGAGAACAGGGAGGCATGTAGGAACACAGCTTTATTTCCAGATACCAGGTTGAGTTTGTAGGGCAGGAAGTTAAAAGATTTTTTTTATGCTCTCAGGTTGACAAAGTCTGCTACGAAGCACTGCAACATCACACAGAGGACAGCTTCCCACTACCCATTCCTCCAAACATCAAGCTGTATGTAGGAGTAACCTACATTCTACTCTGGCCAGGGGTTACAACCCATGATGTGATGATGGTACCTCAGGTCCTACAGCAGCCCAGGGCTCCAACATTTTACGCACTACGAGGAAGGCAGCAAGTGCAGCCAGGTTGATGCCTACCCGCTGGAGCTGATGGTGCTCAGGCCGCTGGAATTGTGGAAGCTCACCCATCAGTAACAGCAGATGTCATGCACGTTTCTACGCGGAAAGCTTTCAAAACTGAACAAAAATGTGCAGATAGCATCACTAGCATTTGGTCACTTGCCAGGGAAAGGTGTACCTGAAGGCTCAGCAGAGTGCAAATGAAAGTTAACTTTAGCGGGAACACGTAACACACGCCAGCATTCATGCCTACAGATGCTGAGAAATGTTCTGAACCTTTTTTTTTTTCCTTCCCATGCATTATTTATCTCAGCAGTCCAAATGCAAAAATCTGGCACGTTGGATCATGCAAAATGTTTGTGTTATTCCCTGAAGGACTTTGCATCTGTGAAGTAATGAGAAGATTATTCTGTGACAGATAAACTGAAGCACTGTGACTGCATCAGATGTTATCTTGCTACAGCACTTCTCAGACTTTTTGAAAGTGTGACCACCTTTGGACTCCTCTGCCTTAGTTGCAACCCGAGAGTCACCAAGAAAAAAAACCAAATGAATTAAATAATCTCTTTAGTCACACAAAAAGATCAGTAGGACTGATGAATCATTTTCTGACATGCCTCACATTTCACTCTTACCCACAGCGGACATCTACCAGACAGCACAGTGCATGAAAACATAGGTCTTTCCATACCACACTTAAGCAGCATGGCAATATTACCCTGAAGACCTTCCAATTTGGCACAGCATGCTCTGTCTTGAAACGATGCTACAACTGTTAAATTCTTATGCTGCAAACACTGTTAGTCAAGGTTTCTGTATCAACAGGTATCATAATGGAATTTCGGAAGTAAAGTTTCCAAATAGGCGGGGGGGGGGGGGGGGG
>VWZZ01000285.1:191288-209694 GCA_013399095.1 Psophia crepitans | reverse complement strand
TTTTTTTTGAGAGCAGCTAGACCTTCTGGATTCTTACAGGCGTGTCATTGCTTTTTCCTTTATAGTCTCTCTCTGCTGGATGAGTTTATTGACTGCATTTTAATACCTCTGAAGAACCACACAAAAAAACCTTCACAGTACTCTGGTCTCCATGGCAAAGGTTCGGCTGCTATTGCTTTTGAATATGAATTTCGGGATATAGTACTGATAATCCTATTAGTCTGTCTAGGAAACAAAAAAATAAGAAATAGAAGTTGACTCAATGTTGGAGGTAATCCCCTTTATTAGACTTGTATGAGAATATATGTTTCAAAGAGAAAAACCATACAAGAATGGCTGTTTCATCTTTCTAGGGTCTCATATAGGCTGAAGTGGCATATTTTGACCATATAAAAAGACTGAGTAAGGTTTTGGTTACCTTATATTGGCAATGCCCTTACTCATCTCCTGTACTCTCTTAACACCTGGGTAAATCTTAACCATTTATAACAAAAGAAAGCTATAACATGCAGTTTGGGTTCAGTGCACCATGTACAAGCAGACTCTGCTTTAAATAGTTCATAATAACCATTTGGATTTGTAGGAAAGTTGGCAGGAATGCCTTCTGCTAGGTGACCTTTGCAAATGCGTCTGCTGCTGCTGCTGCATGTAGTACCTAAGAAGATGGTGTTTACTGTACTGGTTCTCTCCTGGGAGCTGGGAAAAAGGACACAGCAGCTCTTTGAGGCTTGGCAGAAGGTAATCAGAGATGTCACTACCCACTCCGTTACTGCCAAATACAATTAGAACTTTTGCTGGGGAGAAAATAATTTAGGGGTTGCACTTAAGTCTTAGAAGGAAATTCAAGACACACGTGAAATACTTATTTTCAGCATGTGGTGCTGCAAACAGAATGTAGGTACTAGTAATAGAGTAGAATTTGTTTTTCTTGCAATGAATACAAGGTATAAAGTGTTTATTGACTTAAAAAGAAAAACTCAACAAACAGAATAAAGAAGAAAGCATGCATGGCTGCTTTGAAGGAAAGAATGTTTTTATTTCATACTTTGAAGAAATTGTTCAAGTAGTTCAGCCGTGTAAAATTGTGACCCCTCTAATGCTGCCAAGGGCAGTGAGATCAGGGATAATCTGCTGAGGAAATGCAGCTCACGCAAGCCAAAAGGAGAGTTTTAAACTTACAGCACCAATTGTTTCCAAGAGTGAAGCATGTGCAGAAGGGGAGACTTGTGCTGAAGAATCCCATTACCTGTTTTGAGGAATGTTCTCTCCACCCTTTGCGTAGATGCATGTGGATGTGAGGGACAATCTGACGTATCTTCTCTCTCCATACTCCCTTTTCTTCCAAGTTAAAAGCTCCATATAAGAGTGAAGTAGCTTTAGGAAAACTATAAAAGTTACATTTCATCTTGCATTGTCCTTCCAGAAGAATTGCAGAATAACTGCTAGAAAAAGTGTAGACCAAATTGGTACATTGCAGCATCATTACATGCTGATACAGAAATCAGTGCTCTCATCACTGCTGTGGTAATGGGTGATGTGCACATGCGAGCCTTATCATGAGTGTGTGCAAGTTATTATTCATGTCGGTGTGGTGCTGTAGTGCCCTTGTACACTGCTGCACACACTCTCTGACTCCCAGTTTCTGCTGAAAAATTTAGGCAGTGCTTCCTCTGCATAGTAGAAGCGGGGAGAAAGAAGAATGGGTGGAGACCACTTCCTCCTTAGTGGTCCCTTGCAGATCAGTGTTGCCAGGTCGGTGTTGTTCTGTGACTACTGATGGGAAGTGTCTAACAGAAGGGTTGCTTAGGAAGTCCTAGGGTCCTCGCATCAACTTGAGATAGACGAAGACTCATAGAGCAGCTATTTCTAACTAAAGAGACACACCCCCTCCAACATACTGTTCCTCCTCTGAAAATGTCATTGATTTCTTGTCCTTGGAATATTGTAATATCTCTTTTTTCCTTGTGAAAAACTCCAATGAAATTGTTCCGTAAGTCCCTTGCATGTCCTGTTTAAAACAATCTGCTTCTGAGGGTCCTAACCTCCGAGCGGCTTTCTGTGCGATGTGGAGGTGCTCTCTGGTTGCGCCCAGGCTTGCTGTCTGGATGGACAGTGAATCTGGCCTTTGGGATGGCTTTTTCTAGGATGGAGTGGGCATATATATGAAGTGGTATAGTGTATTAAATGACATTTTGTTTAAGCTCTTCAACTGATAAGATAGAACACCCAGTTAGTCACCTGAAGAGCTTGGTGAAAATGTGTTTACTACCATGTATGAAGAACTAGTGCACTACAGTAAGGGCATCATAGAAAAGCTCAAAGGCAGGATTTGGGTGACGTGATAATCAACTCATGGAGCACCCACTGAATAGCGAGGATAAAAGGTAATCTTGAGTAGCTGTCCATTTAGTGATTCCTGCCCACCTTGTGAGCTCAATGAGGAGGAGGTCCTGCAGAAAAAACAAAAAGTGATAATGATGCTAAATAATAATTGGTAAAAAGAGAAGGAGCCTGAGAGAAAGCTATACTGACGGCTTTAATTTTGACTTCAACTTAGTGCTTGACTATGTATGCTTAACGTTCTTTTGAAGTAGTTCTGGCATACAAGTGCCCATGCTTATGTTCACACACTCTCTTTGCAAACCCCTCTAGTCCAAAGAATAATTCTCAGGTTTTAAGGGGGGTGGGGCAGAGGGGAAGCTCCCTTTGTACTTAGGAACATGAAATGATTCTGTCAGTTTTTTTCCCCTGGGGAGGTCTGATCAGTGAAAACATGGGATTATAGTGGAATGTCTCATCTGAATAGTTTTGACTCTTACAAACATTGCCATACTGGAATTCACTAATGAATAAAGAGCAACCACTTCTGGATGACTGCTGAACATTGTCCAGGGGCCCTATAGGTCAGCTTAAAACAGAAATAAAGAATGTTTTATTTACTTAAAACTGCAGCAGAACCAGATTTAGGTGTGTTGCTACTGAAACTATCAAGGTACCTATGGTGCACTTACCTAGTATTTTCATTCATCTACAAAAATTGTTTCTCTAAGACATGTACAAGAACATAACTAATATTAATTTAACTCTTTCAGGTTCATGTGATGGGTTTTGTGCTTTCTTTAGTCTCACAGAAGGTTTATCCGTGCCTTTTCTTCCTTAGCTCTGATTCCTGTTTCTCCATATGTTTCTTTGTAAGCTTAAAATGGTTTTCTACCATTTGAGATGGCATCAACTTTTTTTTTTTTCGTAAAGGCAATAATATTGCTTTCTAAAACTTCTTTCTTTTATACAAACAACAGACTAGAGGAATCTTTACGTCTTGGTCTTATCCTTGCCTTGTAACTTATTTTGGCTGTAGAATGGACGTGCTACACTTCCATTCTCTTGTTTTCAAAGCTTCCCTAGAGCTGTTTGTGCTACAGCTGAAGTCCGTAAGGTCAAAATATCCATTTTCTTGAGTGGGCAGTGATCGTATACCTATTGTAGCAGAGAAAAATGGTGGTGCTATACTTCTCTGCACCTCAGACTTTGTTCCTTCACACTTCTGTGTGACAGCTTTGTCCCTTCTGGGAAGAGAACCCCCAGACACAAGTTAGTGGAATCCACCAAGTTAGGCACGCACCAAGTTAGAAAGAGATTCTGCGGGAAAGAAATGCAACCTTAATCCTCAAGCATTAAGGGATGAGCCACTTTGTAGCACTTTGCCCTTCAATGCTTTTGCTCTGTGTCATTCTACTTCCAGACATCCTTGCTTCGCTCAGGAATCAAATTGCCAGAGTGGTGTTTGACATAGAGGTTTCCTTCCTTCTTCTTCATTATCACGGTCCTGGGGTTTCAGTTCACCTTTCTTCCAACCTGACTGATTGACTCAAGTTTTTAGCAGTTTTGAGGCACTTCTCTCAGCAGTGTGCCCAGGGTATTTTTTTTTTTGTCTTTACGTTATCGTTGTGTTTACCCTATCAGCAGCCCTTTTGCTCTTGGACAGTGATATTGGTATGCTCATAGCACCCAGGTATGTTCCTTCTTTCTTGTCTGCTCACGTACTCATCAATAATTCTGTTTCTACCTCCCTTATCTCTCTCTTGGAGAGATACAACAGCTTTAAAGATAACAAAACCAGAAATTCTTTTCTTCCCCTCTGATTCTCACTATTCATCTTTCTTTTCTCACTAGCAATGTTTGTGTCATTTTTTGTTGTTATTGCCAAGAAAATACCTTTTTGAAAAAACAGTGATGCTCTGCTCTGGACCCTTCTCTCCCACACTGCCAAAACAGGCATGTATATTTTTAAGCACAGTTCACTGCAATTCTTAATTTTGGTTCAGTGGATAAGCCCTTCCATGTATCTCTTGTTTGTGTCTCAATATCAACCATATTATCTATGCCTATTTCTTCGTTTCCCTACCGACCCTCTGCAGTCCCCTAAAGCTCATGCAAATCGGGCCGATTTTTCACTTCTCTCTGTTCCTCATGATCCCTGCCTTTTCTGAAGACTACTTATTGTTAGTCTAATATTCTTACCTTATCCTTATTATGGCTATTCTGCTTATTCTTCTTAGCTCCCCCACCGCCCGCCAATTCAAATTTTTCATTTTAGCCCACTTTTCTCATTCCTTGCTTTTTCTACGTCAAGCTTTTCTCATCTTGTCCTTTGGAATTTTTTCATTAACTCCTTTCACTTCTTGTTTGTTTCCACAGTTTAAATCTCTTCTTTAGAGGAGTTTCTGTGTTTTGCTACTTAATCCCAAGCATACTGTCTCTCATGGATCAGCATTGCTTGTTCTCTTTACTAAGCTATGCTACCCTGGAAGGTATTCAGCTTGACTGATGTTTCTGTGTTTTTGTTGTTGTTTGTTTCTTTATGTAATTCTCCTCCAAGTGTCATATTGGAAACCATTACAAGGGATATGGGCATTTTATTTCCAGATTCATCATTACTCTGTTTCTGCTCAGAACCAGGGTAATTTTAGGGTTATATTTCCCAGAAAGACAAAAATATAAGAAGACTTCTTTTGAAAGGGATCAAAGATCTAAGATCTTACAAGCATCTTCTTTAGTGCCTGAAAAAATATTGAATTGGGCAATCCAGCTGTGGAAGGGAGAAGAAAATGTTGGAGAGGGTTCAAGTCCCAGCTAAATGTAACACCTTGGGCTGCAGACAGTTTCTTGGCCTTTTTTTTTTATTCTATGCATTTTCACCCCATGTGCCAAATACAGTTGGTCACAGATTTCAGAAATGCCGAAGGAGACACAAGGAGAAAGAAAAAAGACTACAAAACTGTGCTTCACGGGTGCCTGGAAGCCTGGAGGCAGAACCCAACAGTGAAAGTCAAAGTAAAATACTTCTGGTCTGGGGATTCACCATATTGTTTAGAGTCCTGATTTCATCTTGAGTCTTACTGTATTTGATGTAACACTCAGCTCCTGCAGACAGATACTTTTGGTGTAAGTCTCCCCTTTCACTAGAAAAATCCCCATTTTTCTATCCTTTACATCTCTAGAGGAAAGAACATTTGACATGACTATGTCTAAAAGGTTTGTGACCAGAATGTGTTGTCGTACGAAGGCTTACAATTTTTAATGTTTTTAAAAATCATATTATGATTTTTAAATCATATTATGATTTTTAAATCCTTCTTTTCGATTTGGAGGACAAGTGATTTGCCATGTGCCATCACAATCAGACTTTGACAGTACTGAATGCCAATACTTCTCATTCCTACTAGAGGTGGGGAGATGTGGAAGGATGCCTTCATTTGGCAGGCCTTTGTAATAGCAGGGACAGCAGGAGAGAGGAGTATTTCCAGGCGAAAATCACTGAAGAAGCTGGATTTATGTGATATAATTACTGGGGGAAAGGCCTCGTCATGTACAAACTGAGGAAACTAGGAAAGAGTTATGAGAAACTTTAATGTGGAGGCATGCCTGAGAGGATAAAGATCTCTTAAATGCTCTTAGCTGTAGTTAAGTCTGGAGTGGGCTTATGCCTCTGGTTCAGAGGTGTCAAGCTTGGAGACCTGTAACAGGGCACACAGTCTCTTTAAAGACCTGGAAGGATGGCTGGCTCCCCTCTGCAATTCAGCGATGCACAGCTGCCGGGATTTAGACCGAGCGTTTGATTTCCTGCCTGGCTTATAGGAACTGGCATAGAAAGAGGGGGGAGAATGACAGTGTTTCTCAGAAAGGGACAGGATATGCTTTGGGTAAGGGAGGCTTGAAGGATCCTGGTCTTTGTTGTATAGAGCTACCCTGGGCTTTTTATGGGGGGAGAAAGGAACAGATAGAGGAGTCAGATAATAAGGGCTGGTCAGGAGATTTCTTGCTAGGGTGTCATGATGCTCATTATCCTGGAAGATGAGACCAGTCTGTGGTCTTCAATATGTTATCAAAACAATGGGCCTAGTTCAGGGGCTCTGATGGCCAATTTACTCCTGCTTCCTTGACACCTCAGGACACTGCCTAGATGCAGAAGTAGTTTGGCCTATGTAGGGGAATTCTTTAGTTTGAATACCAGATTGCAGAACACAGCTATAGTGCTTTTGGACCTTGCCCAGTATGTGTGGGTGCTGCTGTGCTGAACTGGACAGATTTGTTTGCCTGAGGAACATCTGTCCAGTGGTCCCCTGAAAGATGTAGACAGACCTGAAACTATGAGATGGATGTAGAGTGATGAAACTGGTCTACATGCTGGACTCAACATGTGGACCTTTTTCTATCTCCTGCACTGCAGAATGTTGTATTGTCTGCACTCCAAAAATAGCTCTGGAAGGAATTGTTCTCCAGGAGAAAAAAACTCTCTAAAGTATAGTTTGTTCCATGCCCTGAAAGAGTGTTCATGCAGACTCACAGCAGGGCTGTATTTAGCAGGAATTATCAGGTCATCTCACTGGGTTAGTTTGGGATTAAGGAGTGGGAAGGAAGAGATTTGCATGTGCTTCCTACCTAGCTGCAATAGCAAAGGAGTATTTCTTTCAGGGTGCCTGCACTCTTCTCTGGGCAAAAGTCATAATGTGATGTTCTGTCTTGTCAGCAGTGGCTTCCTATTTTCCTCATCTTCTTGCACAGACATATTCAAACCCCATGAAATTTTAGGCATTTTTAGTCCAAACTATGATCCTGAGAACCTTGTACTTGTTACCATCTAAACTTGCAGACTGCTGAGTTCTTTTGTCTTCTCTCTTACCCTTCCCTGGCATTTTCCTCCCCTGAAATATACCTGAATGAGCATACATCTCTGAATACTTACTGGCACAATCACTTCAATATCATAGACTCATGCAAAAAGCTGGTTGGAAAGGACTTCTGGAGGTTATGGAGATCAGGCTCCCACTTGCAATCATAATATTCCTGACACTAGGTCAGCTGTGGCTCTGCCCAGCCAACTCCTCCTGTACACCTCTGAGGATGGAGAATCCATGCTCCCTCTGGGCAGTGTGTTTCACTGCTGTGCCACACTCTCCTGTGAGGGAAATATTTCATAGAATGGTTTGGGTTGGAAGGGACCACAAAGATCATCTAGTTCCAACCCCCTGCCATGGACAGGGACACCCCCCACCAGACCAGGTTGCCCAAAGCCCCATCCAGCCTGGCCTTGAACACTGCCAGGGATGGGGCAGCCACAGCTTCTCTGGGCATCCTGTGCCAGTGCCTCACCACCCTCACAGGGAAGAATTTCTTCCTAATGTCCAATCTAAATCTCCCCTCTTTTAGTTTAAACCCATTCCCCCTTGTCCTGTCACTACACTCCCTGATAAACAGCCCCTCTCCAGCTTTCCTGTAGGCCCCTTTAGGTATTGGGAGGCTGCAGTTAGTTCTCCCCAGAGCCTTCTCTTCTCCAGGCTGAACAAGCCCAACTCCCTCAGCCTGTCCTCACAGGAGAGGTGCTCCAGCCCTCTGATCAACTTTGTGGCCTCCTCTGGACTTGCTCCAGCAGCTCCATGTCTTTCCTGTACTGAGGACTCTACAGCTAGATGCAACTCCCTACTTTCCATCCTGGACCTCACAAAATGTGACTCATGGGTGTTGCCCCTTGTGTCATTGCCAGGCACCAAAGAGAAGGGTTTGGCTTTGTCATCTTTGTAACTGTCTTTCAAGTTTTTGTAAACTGCTGTGAGATCTCACCTCAGTCACTCCTTTGCAAAACCGAAGCCCAGCTCCCCTCAGCCTATCATCACAGGTCCTGTGTTTGTAGATCCTGACCCAGCTGGTAGCCCTCTGCCAGTCACTCTCTCTGTCTCCAGATCCCTGTTGAACTGGCTTGCCACAGCTGGCCATAGGCTGTTCCAGGTGTGGTGTCACCAGTGCTAGCCAGAGGGTGAGAGCGTCATCTTTGGAGGCCCTCCAAATGTGGCCTGGTGTGGAGTTTGCTTTATGCACAGGTAAGTATGGTGCTGGCTCTCATTCAGCATGGTGTCCACTATCACCCCAAGCCCTTCTGAGTCCTTTTCAGTTGCTTCCCAGTCTGTCCTGATGCATGGAGTTGTTTCCTCTTGGCTACAAATGTTTTGAGTGTCTCCTTGTTGAATGCCATATGGTTTCTGTTGGTCCAGTCCTCCTATTCTACAAGGGTCCTCTGGATTCAAGATATGCCGTTCATGTCAGATGCTCCTCTTCTTCTGGTAGTCAGGTCACCTTCCCTGATTGTCTTGATTTTATGTAGACGGTAGGCAGCAGCCTTGCTATCACATCAGTCAGCCTTTCCAGCATTCTTTGGTAAATTCTGCAGATCCGGGTTAGCTTTTCTGCATAATCTGCAACCAGGTGGTCTCCCACTGCTGGCTGTCCTCCTTCCTAAACTCTGTGGTAAGCACAAAGGAATCAGACAAGGCTTCAACTCTGAACACTAAGGAAAAAAATCAGCATTTAATGTATTGCCACTTTTTGCATTGTCCATCTCTGTGCCTGTGCTGAAGTACACACTGTCTGTGCACGTACTGTTGGGATGTTCTCAGGGAGCCGTTAGTGTAGGCTGCCAATGGTGATTTAAAAAATGATAGCTTTGTGTTGCAGCAGATTGGCCCTGCTTGTAGTACTCGAAACTGTGTCTTAGCTGAGGTGCAGCATGTTCTGTCTGAAAATGTCTGTTGTAAATGTCTCAGGCAACCTTCATTTTGATGAAACAATCATGGTCTACAACAGCATCTAATGCAGAAGAATGTGCATCATTGTTAAATGCTTTCCTTGAGGTTTTATACGTTTCAGAGCACAGTAATGCTGCTATAACGACCATGGCTCAGCTGGTACATGGTAGTTTGTTAAGCTGCAATGTGTTGTAGCCCTTAGAGTGCTTTGCAGGGGGCTACACAAAAGTAATGGGGAGGGAGGCAGACTTGTTTTCACACTCAGTAAATTTGTTATGTTTAGGGTATTTGTGTTCCTACCAGGGCAAGGGCAACAGAACCGTGTGAGGTTGAGATCCTCCCTTGTTTGACTTCTACTGATAGGTAATGATCCAAACAAGAATTGACTGGACCAGCCTTCTGTCATTTGAAACAAGAGACAATCAAATTATCTGAGTGATCAGAAGAATTCGATGAAGGTAGACCAGAACTGCAGGACGAAGGCATGCTTCTGCACAGTGGGAACCTTAAACACTGTGCTTGTATAACTTGGTAAAGAGTTCAGATTAGAAGATTATGAAACAAGCTTTTTCTTTCCACAAGAAACTCTTTCCCACTTCAAAGAACAAGAAATTTCCTTACAAGAATGAAAAGTGGTGAATTCATAGCAAACAAGTCAAACCACAAGTGCTGTGTGTAATACTGACCTGCTGCAGGCAACAGAGAAAAGGGTTCATTTCCTCATAGCAGAAGAACTGGGGACTGTTGGGGAAGCTGCACCGGACCGTGCACCTTCTGGCCTCAGCGCCTGGCAAACATCTGCCCAATGCCTGGCATAAGCTGGGGCGGTTAATTACCCGCTGGGAAGCTTTAGTTACCTGCTAGGTCCCTGGGCACCTGGTAGCTGTGTGAGGGAGAAAGAGGCTGGATCTACAAGCCATGCTGCTCCCTTTTGTGTCCCACGTGCCAGCATCATCTCAATGGACCCTCCTGCAGCAAGGATCAGGAGAAATGCCAGCAAAATGCCATTGTGTTAGCTTTTCCTGGTGGAAAATGAGCCTTGTGTAAAGCCTCATGTTGTCTTGTGCTATTTTAGCCCTTTCACAACAGCAAAAAGTAAGGTTTGTATCCATGCTAAAAATAGAGCTGGGAATATAGCTAATGTTTCAGGACACAAGTTTGACATGCAGAATTAAGCTCACAAGGAGTACTTTCAGTGACAGAACTATATTAACAGTCGGGTACACTACGGGTTTCATGTTTTCTTCAGGAATACCTGAAGCTTAGTAGTTGTCATAAACGCTGGACCTCGAGTCACAGCTCTTCTCTTTTTGTCTGTGTAAGACTAGTGTGTGAAGATAGCAAAACATTTCAATTTCTTTAATAATTAGAACTTCCCTGTCTAAATAAATGTCCAGCAAGTTCTGTGTGAGTTAATTAGTGTGCTGGGGTATTTGTTCCAAGGCAATATTGTGACAATTTGCAGTACCAAACTCATCTGCAGGTGAGAAATGCGGCAGACTCTCATTCTTCATTGTCATCGATGCACATGAAAAAAAAAAGCACTTAAATACCTGGTAGTTTTCATACCTTTAAGCAAAAGGTAATAAGGAATAATGGTCCAAAAAGTTTAAGTACTGATTACTGTGAAAATACTTTTCACTGTTCATGAACTGTTTATAAACTGTATCTGGATTCTGCTGTTCAGTGGATCATAC
Organism: Psophia crepitans; assembly: GCA_013399095.1. NCBI lineage: Eukaryota > Metazoa > Chordata > Aves > Gruiformes > Psophiidae > Psophia > Psophia crepitans. The sequence goes on along the minus strand of VWZZ01000285.1, from coordinate 198,917 downwards.
AGATGAACGATTTTCAATTTACATGTGCAAACAATTTAGTTTGACTATTTGCCCCCCCGACATATGGGTGGTTGCGTGGCTACATAGTTGTTCCTGGACTGAAGGACAAGACTTTTAAGCAGTAGAATATTGAATAGTAAATATTTGTGCCATTGCATTGAAAAACTCAATTACGTGAAGGCATTTCACAGAGAATAGATATTTTTCAAGCATTCACATGAATCAAAAAGCTATTCACTGGAATGTTTATGAACTTCAAAGCAGGGGTACATGAACAGAAAAGAGCATAAGAGTGCTTCAGAATTCAAAGAGACATTCTTAAACATCACTTGGCTGTGCCAGCCTTAGGCCAAGTGTCAAAGCTGTCTCTCTGCTTACTATTTAATATTCTGGTGACATATGCACTGAACATTTGGGATGGCAAAGTGTTCTAAATTTCTATTTTTCTTAAAATATTTGTGTCAGCTAGGGGTTGTAATCTAGGGGACTTCTCGGAACTGCAGGCAGCTGGGAAAGGGAATCAAGACATTAAAAATGACTGCCATCCTTCATAGGAGACAAAACATTTTTCTTATTCACTCTTCACAAAACTTCTCTTGAAACAGTTTGACTGTGTGAATGACTCTGGGATCAGAGAGTTGGAGTAAACTACCACCTGTTGAGAGACTCCAAAAGAAGACTGGAGAGAAGTATGTGCTGATTTTTGGTTTGTTTATGTGGAATTTCCTGAGTTGCACCAGACTGCCATGGAGAGAGTGAGAAGAACAGAGAGTAACTAAAAACTGGCCACTGGCCAAACTGTGTAGTTTGTACTGCAAGTGTCGTACTTGGAACGTGGTGTAGTTTGATTAATAAGTTACATGCAGACTTACCATACATCTCGTGATTCTTTGGTGAAGCAGGGAATACTGGAACCGGGAAGGAATATTCCATGTCTAGACTCCACTGATCTAGTGGAGGGTGTCGCTGCCCATGGCAGGGGGGGTTGAAACTAGATGATTTTTGAGGTCCCTTCCAACCCAAACCATTCTGTGATTCTATGTAGGAGAGTCTTTCAGTACTGTAACAGGTGCCTGGAGAGGGTTGTGATATATCCATCCTCAGAGATTTTCAAAACTCTTTTGAATGGGTCCTGAAGCAACCTGATCTCATTATGAAGTTGGCCATGCCCTGAGGAGTAGTGTGGACCGGAAGTCCCATCTAATCTGGATTTTTCTGTGATTCTAAGTGCTGAAAGAGGTGTCCCCAGGGAAAAAGCAGAGGGCGTAAGTCATGAAATTAATATCTGTTTCCTTTTTGGGCTGCAGGACGGAATTCCAAAGACCATAATAGCTGGAGTCTCATCTCTGCCTTGCGCAGTTTCTTTATTCAGCCTTGATTTTTCTCTCATGGGCTTTATCTCATCTCTAAAGTCATGGGAACGGAAATTTTATGCTACATTTTTTCTCCTCTTATCAGAGAAACATTGCTGTGTATTATGTTATCTGTCTTGTCTGAAAACATTTTTACCGTGTTTTTAAACAACATAAATATCGGGCTAGGAAGAGAATTATTGTGTAATTAGATATAACAGTATGAAATGAAGAGAAAGGTTTAGGACAGATAACAAGGAAGGTTTTCATTGCAAGACTTCAAGGGATGTATCAGAATTGTTTCAGTACTTTAAAATTAGACTAAGCCGCTTCTCAAGACTAACACTGTATGAAATATCCTAGGCCCCTTTTCTGCAAACTACTGAGCTCTTGTAAGTTGAGTTAGAGAGGACAAAGCATATATTAGACATCAGTCTTTTTACATCCCAAGGATTTCCACAGTAACACACCAAAATTACTTTATAAATAATATTTCATTTTGCATGTGCTGGCCTAAAGCATAAGATTTCTTACACAAAAGGACTTCTGGATATCTAAAAGCTTGGCAGGATGTTATATCTGTGTACACGGGGGGAGAAGTTTGATAGTGTTTGTTTGAGTACAAAATAGACAAATGAGTAAAAACCCTTTCTTTTTGGGGGTTAGACTGCAATGGCTAGATTGAAGCTAAAATATGTTTAGTGTATTTAGAATACATGGTTGGCTACATTCTTATGTAAGTAAAAAAGATTACTAGGTGGAAAGTCTAAGTGGGTTACCTAAGCAATGGCTGGACAGCAGTAACTGTTACAGAGAAAGAAATGTGGGATGGTGGACTTTGATTTGCTTCAGCTGCTGTGAAAGTGAAGCCACAAGAGCCGAACCCTGGTGTGACCTCTAATCACCCTGAGACAGTGCAGCCATTTGACCACAGGGTAGTCACTACCCCACATCCAGTGGGATATTTGTTTGGGTGATGGTGGTTCATGACTGTCCAGGTCATGTGCTTGCTTGGCTTTATAAATTCTCTGCTGTGACAGGTCAGATGTCACCAGGTCACTCTGAAACAGTAATGTTTAGAGTCCTGGTTGGGGCCAGCACATAAAGACGTGATGTTACCTTGTAGAGCCATTGCCATTAAAAAATAAATTAAATGCAAGGTACTGTTATCTTTAGCTTCAGTCTTCAACATTTTAATCAACTTTATTTAGAGAACAGCTTGGAAAATGGAGAATCTTTGTTTTTGCAAAATATGCAACATAGTTCTTTGACCATGTAAAGAAATTAGTAAATCATTAACCACTTGCATAGATCACAACACATTTAAAGCGAGGAGGATCTACTTTGAGAGGACAACCATGAATTGTAGAGCTAGGGTAGCTGAAAGCTGCAGAGAGCCGGGCTTGAACTTGTGCAGTGGTAACTCTGTGATCTGTGGGAGAGGGTTCCTCAGTCTGACAGCTTCTCCAAACTTGTGCAAAGTATGCTGATGAAATTTCAAGGAGTACTAATCATGTATGATGCATAGTTTACAGATATTTGTATTACTGAGTGAATCAGATCTGAGAACAAAATGAAAGATAGCTGTTATAGTCAGCAAAATGACTAATGATGAAGGTTATGGAGGACTTTGAATTTTAAAGCATTCTCAGTGAAAAATGTTGTAGGAAACACAGACTCCTCATATGCTGATGTATCGAGTCACCCACCTCAGTCTCTCATTCAAATCATGAAACTATTTAAGCAGTACTTTTCTTTTGATGAAGATAACGTTGTGTGTATGAGGCAAGATTTCATTTTGGTACTATCTGGAATATTTTCCAGTTAGCATTTTGTTATATGTTGTGATTTGCAGAGAAAGATTTTTAAGCCAAATGAGGTGTCAATGTGTTGATACAGAACCTCATGAAAATGCCGTTGTAGCAGATGACAGGAAGGCTGGACCGCTAATTGTCTCAATCATAAAACTCCCTGACCAGCAACAGTATCAGATTTAGTAGCAACTGTATGGAACAACTGCTCACATACATTCTTTGCTTTTGAAGAGGGAAAAAGTTTCCTTTTTCTTTTGAGGCTCGTTGAGTCCTTGGAGGTTTAGCGGAACTGGAGATGTTACTGGTACCAGGTCAAGTGAGGAACCTGACACGCTTGTTACGGTCTGCTGTTGGCAATTTGGTCAAGACCGTGAAGTGTCTGTGATACTGAAAGTGGGCATCCTACTTTGAAACACCTTAAATACAAGAGCTTTCAATCCAGAACAGTTACTGTGATGTAGTTTATTGAGAAGATTATATCTCTGGTCTGGACTGCAGTTACACTCAGTTACATACAAGTTACCACCTGTAAATGCCGAGAGCTCTCCTCTCCCTGGGAATGCTGACTTCTTCCAGTTCTGGTCTTTCTGACCACTAATTATCTTTCTAATTGAACAACACTGTCCTGAGACATGTAAATAAGATAACTGGAGGAGCTGATAAAGAAGTCAGACACTCACTGTGTAATCTTGTCCTTGTAACTTGAATGCTTTCTCTTTCAGACGAGAATAAAGTATTGTGAATTTTTGTGGTTATATTTTGCATACCATATGAAAGAAAAACACTGTTTATCTGTACAGCACTTTAATTCTGTTTACACATTTGAACAAACCGGCAAGTTAGGGATGCCTTTCGTTAAGCTTATTTCCAATCTTTGATTTGGAATCAAAAAGACGGAGCATCAGGTCTGTGTGGAAAAGTGTATTTTGGCATTGGTTCGTCACAATAAAATAGTAAACGTCACGAAAAAGTGTATTTGAGTAATAACCGCACATCCTATGTCAAATGTGTGCATTAAATTTTTAGCTATTTGTATTTTGTCACGAAAAAAAAAGACTGATAAAAAAAATCTCTCATAGATTTCTCTAAAGAAGCCACATTTTCAAGTCCTTACGTTGTTAAAAAGAAGTCTAATTCTGAATAATTTTCACCTGCTGCTCACATAACTTGTTCGCGCTTCAGGGTGGGTTCCTGCTGCCATGACGTTGCAGCAGGAGGAGCCCCAGCCCTCTCACGCAGGTCAGTTCGTGCCCGTTCCCACCAGGTGTCAGTATGACATAGATAAAAAGAGGCACCGGCGCAGGAAGAAATATTCCGGCTCCGCAAAGCTTCCCTGCCGGGGTTGGTTAGGCACGGCAGCCTTGTAAGGCACATTCATCTCTCTTCAGGGCCAGGATAACGGAGTCTGTAAGGACCGGCCCTTGCCCTGGTGGTGCTGGCGCTCACCCGGGATGCCGGAATGCCAAGGTCGAGTCTCTGCGTTTGAACTCAGGGTAGAGACTGGAGTGTAGAGATGTTCAGTAATTAAGGCAAGGGACAGGGATGTGATTGCGTTTGTTTCTAGGTATCTTGGGTTTTATGGTTTTACTGGTTTTCATTATACATTCCTGTGGTCAAAATGTGAGGAAAAACCCCTCTGCTGCTTCATCTCTCCAGCACTCCCTTGAAGCTTGTATCTCTAGAGCAGGGATGATAGTTAATTGGAACCTTTTGTCCTTGCAATGCTCCCATTTTCCAGTTTTTCCTGTATTATTCCAATGTCTCTTCCCTCTGCCTCATCTCTGAAATCGGCCTTCATCTGAAAATGAAGATACAGCTATGTGAAAGGTGTTCGTGCCATGTAGGAACCGTGCTGCTTTCAACATAGGGAGAAGGAAATAGGAAGACTTCTTGTGGAATTGCTTGTTTCTTTCTTTATTTTTCAGCCACCTTGTCTCATTTGTGGCAAATCGAGTCACTGAAGACTCCAGAATTCTGCCTTCCTGGGTGAAAGCAATGCAATTAAAGGAAGGTCCTACTAAAAATAACAGGCCTATTTTTTTCTGCATGGGACAAGATTCTTGTTCAGAGATGGCTGTGCCTGGGATTGGTGGGTGAACATTTGTGGTAGGACATAAGGGAATTTTATTGCTGTCCTTTCCATTTGTTTCTTTCTCTGGGAGTATGTGTCTGCTGTTCCCAAGCCTCTTCGGCTTTTTCTACAGCTTCATGCTTTGAGCTCCTTCCTGTCCTGTGACAGGTCAGAGATGGAGGCGGAGGTTGGTCGCCATTTGTCCCTGTTTTAGCAAAGTAGGCTTGGAAAGGACCAAGCAGGATCTCAAGGTCACCGTGTTAAACAACTTGCTAACAGCAAATGATGCAAACTTTGAGACTCCACAAAAAAGACCAGAAGAGATAACTGCTTGTCTCCTGATCCTAGGGAAGAGTTCTGGACATCCTTTCCATCTGGAGCCAACCTAACCTTAAAGGAAGCACTTCCATTTACTCGCTTTTGTGGAGAAAATCAAAATCCAGAGATGTGAACTGACTCAGATCAGCCTTGGTGCTACTGAGTCTGCATCTTCCATAATCCTAACCAGAGCTTGATCCAGCTCCCATAGCCAGACTGGGTAAGACAAGAACAGGATGGTATCTCTTGTATTGTGCAAACTCTGACATTCATTTTTCAAAATTACCAAGGAGTGTTGTACAGCAGACTTTTTTATATGTCTCATTATACTTTTTTTGGCTAGTGTATTGCAGGCTGCCATATGGCTCAATATAAAAATCTTTATGGGTATCTGCTGTCTCTCATAATACATAAAGATATGTTAATTAACACTAATTAAATCAATCTAAAACATATATGAAACATAACTCTACAAATCAGATAATTGAGGTATGTTGGCCAAGTCCTTAGCATTTGGCTAAATGCTAACTGTTCAAAGTTGATGCCTCATGAAAGCACCGATAGCGCACTCCTACTCTGTGTGTGCTTATGCCGTGCAGACGTTCCTAGTGCTGGTGAGTTTTCTTATACATTGGAGGTACAGGAACGTAAGTGCGTGTTGTCTTTTGAGCACAGCTGGAAAAAAAAGTCGCAACACAACTGCATTTCTTGCTGATGCTCTGAATGGGTGAGTATTTTCTTGAGAGTCCTTCTGACGTCAGTGGCCAATTTGGATTCACAGGACAAAATCTGGCCTATGATGTAGCAGGTCTGAATTTAAAACCTGAGTTAGAAAGTAGGAAACTGAACATGGATTTGCTTACATGACTGGGTCTGGAAAGAGGTTGTTCAGAATACTGAGAAAGCACAAAGTATTGTCACAGGAAAAATGTCTCTACTCAAGAAATTTCACTTAATCTATTGCCATTTAATATAAGCCATTAATTACTAATTCAGACATTGAGAGAAGACAATTAAACAAACATGCTTTTCCTCCCTTTCCCCAGGATAAACTTCAGTCTAGCTCCTCTCCTCTCCTCCCTTCTGCCTAGTCTCCACGTCCCTTGTCCCTGCATGCTACAGTAAGTCCCCACTGACCTCTTTGGGCAGGCACCAGGCAGCACGGGAGGTTGGGTCAGTGTGTAATGGTTTCTTTCAGCTAATTCTTGCTTCTTGCTGTTTTCCTCTGCTGCTCCTTGTTTTTCTCTGCTCTGGCCTGGGATCTTCCATGAGCTACCATTCCTTCGGGGATGCCCCTGCTCTGACATGACTTACCTGCAAGCTGCCATACATTGGGGCTGTCCCTGCCACAGTGTGCATTGCCCACAGGCTGCAGTCCCTGAGGGTTGTCCCTACCCTCGTGTGGCTCACCCACAGCTGCAGGCCCTCTTCGATGTCCTCACTGCAGTGTATCACCCATGTCCACAGTCTCTTTGGAGTGTCACTGCCTCAGCATGGCTCACCTATAGCCACAGTCTCTCCAGGGTGTCCCTGCCCCCATGTGGGTCACCCATGGGCTGCAGTCCCTCAAAGGGAAACATCTGGCATGAAGTGCTTCCTTCCAGCAGTGCGTTTCCAGCTGTGTTTCCAGCTGTGTCCCCAGCAGCATCTTCCGTGTGCCCTCTCCTCTCCCATTCTATTCCTCCAAATCCATCTCTACTTTCTTTTCATAGGTCTTTGGTGTGTTCTCCCGTGTCTCCTGCCCCCAGTGCTTGCCATCATTTCTTAAATATGTCTGAGCAGAGGACCCATGTGCTCCTCTGAGTGGTTGAAATTTTGAGGTATGGGTTGTTTTCATGTTTCAGAGCTGCCTGGATGTGACTGTGATCCACCCAGGGCAGTTCATGGCTTCCTCCTACACAGGTCACCCCTGCAGTCCTCTGCTACCCAAACTCTGCCAGCTATGCCCAGTACAAGTATTCCCAGTGGGGCATGAAGAATGTCCAGGCTTACCCTCCATGTTTCAGTAAAACACTGAAAGCTTTACACAGCTCTGTAATCCAGAAAGAAATAGTCAATGCAGCACTTAAAAAAA